>JARGYV010051112.1:0-10750 GCA_029532675.1 Ornithodoros moubata | reverse complement strand
TTGTCTCGTCTGCCTCCTTCTGCGTCCCTGTTCTTTTTGCGCTGTTCCCATGATGAGTCCTAACTACCAACTAGCCCAGTTTGTCACAATTTTGAGAAAAGATCCACCGCCCCGTGGATCAATTGGCCATAGCTACTGGTGAACAATAGTATAGAAGGTCTTCAATAACTACTGATAGGCGGTGCTGTGGACAACTATACATAACATTCAGCATTCACGCCATAGCTGCACCATAAAATAAGTCATTGCAATACTGCACTATTCCCCACATGATACCGTCACCATAGGTGCACGAACTCCCTGATGAGGGTCCTCATGAGACGGCCCCTCACCCTCACCTCACATCAATAAAGTGAGAGGGAGTGAGGTCAAGCAACGTGTAATGGCTGATATGAGTGCACTCCACGGAGGAGTGCACGGGCGGTCGCGGGCTCATGAAGACGCGTAATGGTGTAGGGCTGTGAGACCTTGAGGGGCCGTGAGCCCCATCATGAATTAAAGCACGTGAGGGTGAGGACAGTGAGCGCCTTCATAAGTGTAAGGAACGTAAGGGTGAAGGCGTGTGAAGCCTTGGATGAATCTGACAATTACGACTTGAGGCCTGTGAAGGTAGTCGCCCAACAGGGCTGTGAGGGTGAGGGGAAATGCGGGTCCGCCGTCGTTAGGCGAAGTGTGCCGAGAGTAATAATAATAATAATAATTGCCGAGGGTGAGTGAAGAGATGTGTATTGGGAAATTAGGTGAGGTGAAGGTGAGTGAAGTTGCATCTAAACGCCCACCTATGACCATCACTGCTACTGCGGAGCACATCCTTATGAACTGTCATCATTCCACTGAGCGACGCAAGCTACAGCGCAAACTGCAAGTTCTCTGCTACTGATCGCTCTTCTCCCTCATCACGCTCACAGGTCATGGGACACACCTGCGCGTCATACCCGTGCTGTGCCTGTGCTCCTTGCTTTTGCAATAGCCATATTGGCCTTTTACACAACCTCCAAACCATCATTCCTCATCACCACCCACCTCCGACCTCGTGCAATGGAATAGTGGGACACTATGGCAACGAAATATTCCATCCCATCATCATAACGTGTTTGTGAACGCCACGAGTATAGAAATTTTGAGAGTTGCCGTGAAAACATTTTACCACAGAATAACAGCTATTAGTGTTAATATTAAATCCGGGAAAGGCATCACTAGTATTCCTTTCCAGGTGAAATTGGAATGCGTACCTCGTACATCACACTTCAGTACATGTGTTTCATTGCATCATTTCTCTGCAGTGTGCTTGTAGCTATAAGCCGACATAACGAATGGCGATAGATGCACATGTGGCACATTTGATGACACATACAGGTGGTGTGTACTAGTAGCATCCGTAGCAGCATGTGTATGCAGTACATATTTTACAGTTTTTCTTTTTTCCCTTCAAGATGTATCGTATGGCCTTGCCAGTCACATACCAAGAGCCCCAGGTGATGCCCAGGTGGTCGGAATTATCCGCAGTCCTACCCTGGGGCGTCGCTCATGATCACAGTTGTCTCGCGATGTAACCCACCAATTATTATTATTATTTTTATTATTATCAAGAGCAGTGTCACCACGATGGACACGCATAAGCTGCGTAGTGGAGGCTATGTCCAGGGCATCTTGTTATGAACAGAGTAACCGGATTACCGGCATCCACGCTGAATGGATCAGAGCCAGCCTTGCAGCGCTAATCCGTGTCCGTCAAGCAGCTTATGAGCCTCACCTTGTAATGAATGGACACCATGGGAAGAGTTGCGAACGACGCATTGAGCGAAAACTTATTCCGCAGTCACCCCAGCTATTACTCGATGGAATGCTTTCGGAATACGTGCTCTGCAGAGTAACGCAACGGCCCTTACGTACCCTTTTCTTCCTTGATTACATGAATGACATGCCTAGCTACATCGCTCACTCTGACGCTTATTTGTATTCTGACGATGTAACACTTATGGATACAGCGTGCTGAGTATAACACAGACCTAGACGTCGTATCCTCGTATCAAGACTATTTTGCTGTACGAAGTTTTTCCCCTCATGACCGAAGGTTTTCCCCATATAGTTCCTGACGAAGGCGGCATCTATCTTTACTGCTTTACTGATGTCTTCAGAACTCGTTAAAATGAAATGTAATTCATACAGTTCGCAATGACTTGCCGCAGAACGTGTACTTCTCCTCGCGTATCTTTGCTTAGAATTTTCGCGCACCCTTATCACTCTGACGTGACCTTTATCGCTGGAAATGAATGCACGTGACCACACAACACCCTTGTTATCGCTGTTCTCTGCTGCGCATGCGTTGCTTATTTCAAACTGACGCTTGAACAGTTCCGACCTCGTTGATGTCTCGTAAGTTTCACTACTTTAGTGTTTGCTGACAATGCTGTGCTATCGCTCTCTTGTGAAGATAACTGCGGTGTTCCTCGTTGTGAAGAAAAGTAATGCGACGGTTAATGCGGGTTACATGGGGAAAGTGTAGTGAAGATGGCGGCAACGACTGATACGCTGGTCCTCGCCTCCGTAACCCGGACGACCAAAGGCAGTTGGTGAGCTTGTTGCCTGTTACGCTCATTACTTTGTTCCGGTTTGTATTTCTAATAATGGGATACCTGTCGTTCATGCGCCCCTGCATTAGAGCCCACGCTATGACAAAACGCTAAGGTACGACATGCAAGCTGCTCACAGTCTGGTTCAATGATATATATATATATATAAAACACGTAATCATCTGGACATGTAGCAGGTCCAGTACGCTTACAAGAAATATCATCTGTGGTTGCAAGTATTTTACATGACTTCTTTCGTCATGTGCCCACCGGGTTTTGCAAAACAGGAATTCTGCGTGTGTTTAAGTTGTGTTGTCATCAGGCGTAAGATAAGCTAATTTTGAATAAGGACAAAACACGGTCAAGTTGTACTTCATACGAAACTAGGTAAAACCTGAATACAGGAAAGATCACAGACACAGAGACGCGCGCATGAAGCAGACGACACGATGTCTATAACATGCTGTACATATGATGTCAAATACACAAACACTTATTCAGTGAGATAACCCACGGAGAATTAATGCAGACACTCTGTTGCTCTTTTACCGCAGGAACGCTCTAAATTCAGGGCCAACGGCGGTACCAATGACGTGTAACGTTCGCGCCGCCGAGCTCTTATAGTCCTCCATGGCATTTGCAGTAGAATGTCGCCGGGCCGCCAATTAGGTTGATTAGCCTGGGCGAACCGCGTGCGACCGTTGTCCAGGCAACCTCACCAAGGGACAGAGAGGACAGCGGTGCACGCTATAGTTAAGGCATTGCGTCACATGAAGCACACTCGTTAACGGGTTTTGGGCGATTTCCCTTGCGTGCTGCATAAGAAACAGGCCGCAGTTACAAATTCTGCGTTTCCAGGCGGCGTAACACAAGCCACGCATGAATCTTTTTCCTTTTTTTAGCCAGGTTTGGACGCTTTCGGCCGTATATCTTCTGAACCGAAACCACTTGTTAAAATGAAACCTGTTAGCGGCAAAGTTTGAAAAGGACTTGTTCTGGAAGGACTTGACCAATTACTTTTGTGTTCTTCATCGTGTATTCGTTGTGTAACGTTTTTGTGCATCTTTGTTCTCATACTTTCTCTGGGGTCTGGACACATTACTCTATAAGATGCAGAAACGTCACATGCCCAGACTATCTAGAACGATATTGTGACCCACATTCTGTAAGTGCTGTCCTCTGGACACATATTAAAGTCGCGACAAGATAGCTTACGACCAGAAGATCTTAAATCATGGTTGGTGGTACGCGAACAAGCTTCCGTCTGCGTGTGTGCCTTAGGGTGCAGACCTCGAAGATATGACTACTGCTTGCACCACTTTCGGATCACAAAGCATCTTTCGACACCCCGGAAAGGCTTAGCCTTCCTCCCCCTTTCTTGCATCTCTTTTTCACAGAAGAGCTCGAACAGGCGTGACGCGTTTTCTCTTTGCTTTTTTATCTTTCCTCGCCTGGAACTCACGTTTCGCGTGGTTTATCATAGTTTGAGCGAAGTGCAGACTTTCATACGAGGGAAGCACCCTAGTGTTCTATGAAAGAAAAAGAAGAGAGAGAGAGTTAAGAAAGAGCGCAAGAAATCTTCGCGCAAATGGGCCGCGTATGGAAGCTGGTGGAGAAAGGGGCGAAAAAGTTTGCCGAAGGAGAGGGCGGCAACATTGGTTTTCACTTAGGCGTCCGCGCCAATATTGTCGCAGTGGACTCTCTATGCTCGGCGACTGTAGAACCGTGACCGAGCTTCTACGTGTGTGCGCGCGTGCCGTTTCTTCCTGCTCTATATTCATGAAGTGTAAAAGGGAAGGAGGGCGAATTTGAGCAGCACCTCTTTCTTTCGCGTTCTCCCCCTCGCCTTCTGGCATGTTTGACTGCTGAAAGTCTTTGCTTTGATCGTATATAGTCCTTCGGTAGTTACGGCGGCCGGAGAAAGAAGGAAGTTTTCTTTGGGGAAATGAGAAGAAGGTGACACAGAGCAATCCTAGTAGCAGGGCGAGATTATAAGAAGAGAAAAATCGCTCCGTCTGAAATTCAATAAACGATCGAAGTCATTTCCGTTGGCAGCAATAAAATTTAGGAAAGTGCTTCATCAATTCTGCCACTCGGCCCCCTGCTTCCTTCCTCCCGTCTTGCCTGTGGGAGCGCTGTATTAAGAATTTTCTTCTTCGACTCACGAATGTCTAGGAATTTATTGTTACGTTTGCCAGCTCTGCAGCCAATGCGCGATCGCTTTTTTCAAAATACGACATGCTTTTTATATTTCGCATCACGATACAGATCTCGGGTGCTGTGATTGGTTTGCTTTGTGCGGCACTGATCTCAATCTGGCACCTGTTTTTTTTTTTTTTTTTTTGTCTTGCTTCTTTCGTATCGTTCTGTCATTTGTCGCTGTCATTCTTCCTGACGTATGACGTGAATTTGTGCAAGAGCCTTCGAAATGTCTTTGTTTGATCGATCGAAAATACTGTCCAGTAGAACGGAAAGTCACTTCTCCAGTCCTTCATGTCGACTACGAAGAACGGGAAAGAAATTTTTGCTCTTTTTGATCACATCTTTTTGTACTCCGAACCCGTATGCCTCGGGTATGAAAATACTTATAGACTTTTTGCAAACTATGTATCATAGACTAGGAGTGATATGGGAGTGGTGTACATTATCATAGTTCCTCGTTGCTAAGGTAGTTGTTAAGCTGTTTTTGACGCATGGTTCAGAATGACAATCACTGAAACTTTCACGTACAGGGTGTCCACTGGTAAGAGGAACAGGAGTTTTAAAATATGTTGGGTTAGTGCTACAGCGCTCGCAGCATAATTTAAAAATTTTGTACACGCCCTGTATATCAAAACACGGTAGAAATAACGCACTAAAGCGCTGGACAAACCCTACAGACAAACCTCATAATGCGCACGCAGCATGGACTGCAAAGCGAGAAACTAACCAGTAAAGGGCAACTAACTAAAATAGTGCAACTATGTGCAGTTCTGCAGCTATTCTGAGTTGGGATCATTAGCAGCACGCTTCTTCCCTATCAGAGACAATCTCTATTTACTCATCATGCATAGCTTGACTAAGATTCTAAAGCTTCTGAGCTTTCTTCATTTCCGGGTTCTGCTTCTGTGTCGTCTGCTCCATTCCAAGCCATGCCTACAGCACAGGGCCTTTTCATTTATTCCCGATTCCCTGCAGGCGCTCTTCACGACTGCACGTATATTCATGGAGCCCTGTCACAGCGTCTATACTGAAAAGATCCAGGCTGAACCAACTTCGGCTCCCTTTCTGTAGGTTTTAAGTAAATTGACTTCCTTCGCATAAATCGTGTGTACAGGAATTTGCGTAAATAGGCCATCGATTACGCTTCTATTGAAAAGATTTTAGGCAGGCGAAATCAGTTCTAGAAGAAGAGAGGCGGGAACTCAGTAGGTGGGAACTACTTTCTTGGGGGATACAGTGTTATAAACTGTGTCGAAGCCTCGAGAGAAGATTGGCCCGTATTTCGTGGACGCGTTTAAAAGCCTGTAGAGATTTCGTTCCGTCCTGCTCGAAGCGGCGGGCCTGAATTGACAGCAGAGATCTGCTAGCACTGCGCAGCACGCACACTCTGTTGACTGAACGGCAATAACACAAGCAACCTCTCCAAACCTAGGCCAACTGGAAGTAATATTGACGACGGTAAGCCTGAGTCCCGCATGATCCGTGGATAACCCGCACTTTCTTGCGGATGCGGGCTCCGGTTTTTAATTGTGTGGGTTGCGGTGCGGTTGCCATATTTCAGTCGATCTAAAGGCTAGTGCCCCATTCCTGTTACCGTCGCAAAAGAAAGCAGCTACGACGTATTGTTCATGTTGCGGGTGAATGGATGAATTTGAAGTTGTATTTGGAGTTGTATTGAGAATGTGATAAGGGCAACATGTGACGCGCGTTTTTCAAATTTTAGCGGTTTTCAACGACGTAAGTCATAACCGTGTGCTCCACTGGATGCAGTTCTCTATAATAGCCATATCACTGTCCTAACTGTCTCCCGCACTCGCTCCGTGACGTAAAGCCCCAGATTACCCCTTTCTGCCGGTGGGTTCTTAGCGACTTCTGCACTTAGCGACAATATCATTATCTGCTTCTGCAATTGGACGCCCTGAACACATGATCCACCACTCGCTCCACAGAATCTTGTTTGTGATTGGGCAGTTCAAATTTGAAATTCTTCCCCCTGAAGCTGGATACTTCTGTAGCAGACGACACGATACTCCCTACTTGAAAACGCTTCCACTGTACGAACATACATAATTTTCACCGTTTCTTCTTATGTATACTATATCCAGCTTGGTTTTTCTTTTTATTTTTTCCTTTTTTCCAATCCCCTCTTTACGACCATAGCTTCGCGGGTCGTCAAAACGGTTGTTGGCAATTTATGACTCAGCTCTCATCTTTCTCCGTCGATTGTACATACAGGGACGTTCATGCACCGCAACTGGGAAATCGATGTCGTCCAAACGCTGGCTCTACACAGACATTTAAAGATCGTCTACCTCCCCGCCGCAATTTACGCGGCTTCTCGTGGTGCTTACACGATCTGTCATGCTTAATATCGATTTTGCGTTCTGTCGTGAACCGCCTTTGGCCTCCTCCCTCACCCCCACCCTTTTTTGTGACTTCTCTCAGTTGTCAAATTGCTGTCATTTTTCCTCAACTCGATTGCCTGTGTACGGATTTTACGACATGTTAAGATACTACGCGCCGGGAGGAAAATTGCGGCGACCTGTCATCGGCTGCTATCGCTGCATGACTGCCGACCGCCATTGTTGTTTCCTTTTCGATTTTTTAGTCTGCCCCCTTGCTTTCTATGTTCGCAACGGCTCTGGATCGATAGCACGTTTTTAGCCTACACATGAGGAGAAAGAAAGAAAGAGCTTCAGTATACTGTATTGTTTAATTGCCAGGTCGTAACCTTGCGTCCCCTGCCTTCAGGTTCACGTGTTAGGGAGCCACATTTGATGCTGTTGTATAGCAGACGACGTTCCCGCGCAGACGACATCGGTGCAGCGTTTTTTTTTTTTTTATCTGATAATACTGGACATACTGTACCGCATACGCAAAGCCTGCAATCTTTTCGACATTACAGTGTTCTTACTCCTCGAACTGCAACGGCGCACCTTGAAGCTCTGGCGTGAACGGATGTTCGTTTAAACGACGCTCCGTATCCACGTACTGTGTTGCAGAAAACGTTGAGCGAGAAAGTCAGCGGGCGGGGAAGCAGCAGCCTGTGCTCCGGTGATTGATAATTCCCCTGGAGGCAACTGCACCGGGGAATCTCATCAACGTTTTTAAATTGTCGCTTCGCAAGGTTCTTGCCTCCCTCTGTGCGTCAGGGAATGGGGCTTCGACCGTTATTTGGCTTCAGGGGGCGCGAGCTGCCTGTCCTCCTGGCGATGATTTGATTGGCCCCTGTGCTCGTGTTGATGCGGATGGCGTTCCGGCTGCCACGGGGAGTTTGAGGGCAAGTTGCTGCTGGAATGTGCAAGTAAATAAATGTGTGGCACCGTGTAAACGTGTGCCTACTGGAAGATGAACTACCGGAGGAGTAATGAGAGGAAATTAAGGTGACTCGAGCGGGGGACTCGCAGATGGGCCAATAAGAGTTCCGGGCGCTGACTACGCGCCGTCTGTTTCTACTAGGTTTAGCATTTTCGTTTTGCTGCCTTTCTTTCGTGACGCAGCACTTTGGTATACTCTTTTGGTGGAGCCGAAGCGTTCTGGAAGGTTTTTATTTATTTATTTATTTTTGTAACGGCTAAGTACAAGTGAAGCCAGAATTCAGTGATAAGGAAAGTGAATTTCCTGCCTGCCAAAAATGCGTGGCTTATCACGGATGCCTCTGATTGATGATGGCTCTGAGGGAAGTCTCGAGAATATTCAAATAAGTGAGGTCGTCACACTTCTGGTGGTGTACATTAAGCTTCTAAGTATGTAGACGCTATTACGCGTCGTATACGTTTTAGCTGGCAGAGTCAGTAAGAGCCTCCTTAGCCGCTTCATCGTAGTCCAGAACTATGTTTGCTTGTAAGCACTTCTCGTATGATATCGTATTAAATGGCTGCATTTCATAGCACGAATTCGCTAGCACAGATTTATCGCTACGTTAGTCCTTCCCTACAACCAACTCAACGGCATTCGACGTGATGCGAAGGTGTGCTGCTTCGTAATCAAAGGGAGCACTGCTGCTAGTACTGATGACTAGAATAATAGTATTGGGTAGATCACGGTCTCTTCTACCAGATGACATTGATACAGCTCCCCAGCGTGCGGTCCCGCTAGCAGGCGACCATGAACTCACAGACTGTCGATTACGGACAAGTTTGTCCAAAGCAGTACGCGTTGAACATTTGTCAACACGTGGAACGACGGTGATGCTATATTGATAACCATTTCCTAAAGCTGAGATGCGAACTAGTTTCTTCGAACCCGCGTTGAAACGTGGCTCGTGCAGGGACAAGACAGACTGTTCAGATTCGCTCGACTCAGATTCACTCAACCTGTAAAGCGTGCTCTGCCACAGAAGTAATGTTCACGTGGCAAAGCCACCTTTAAAAGCGAGCGGCTCTGTTTTTTTTCTTCTTTTGTTTAAATCTTTTTATAGACACGCCCCCTACAACCCAACTACCGGGTAACGTATCATTGGAGTGTATGAGAACTTTTCATGCATACTTCATTTCATTATCGCTCTCATTGTACACGTTAATTACGGACCTAATGTGTGTGCCCGTCAACATCTTTCCGTACAGTGTGTGGAGCCTTTTCCTTTTTCTTCCTCGCTTCCTCCTTGTAAGGTATTATTACCGAGCATTGTCGTCCAAAAAAGAAAAAAATCAAAAAGGGCAAGAAGCGAGCATTTCTTTTGTATCTCATCGTAAAGCGCACGCACATTTATAGGGGTGGAAGAAGTTTAATTACTTTTAATCTTGCCCGGACCCCTCCAGCTCTAATGAGATTTTCACTTTGGCAAGGCCTAAGGTATTTCGAGTAGATTGCCGAGAAAGAAGCGTAAGGGAGATATTAAAGAAGGAGAAAAAGGACGGGAAGAAAAAAGTAATTTCCTCCGGACAATAGTGTCACTGTAGCTACCAGTGTACGTTTAAAACATATCGAACTCTTAACATAAATAGATGTTCCTTCGTGGAGGCGTTGCTCTTCAAGTGTCTGCCCTCTTCTGCCTGTTTTACTAGCCGAGCTCTTCGGCGCGTTTATCTTTGCCTGTAGGACGAACGATCCTATTTCGGGCGGCTGCCGTTCCCGACTGCGGGACACTTAACTTTCGTGCTGCCGCGCAGTACTAGCAATCTGAATTTAAATTACTCGTGGACCATGTGTGGTTCGTGCTTGTTTTACGCGGGTACGCTTTCGCATAGAAAGTGCTGTGCAGCAAGTTGTGCAAACTCTTTGTAGCTGCTACGTACGCTTGTAACTTGGAGATGAATACGAAGTTCGGTCGCGTTCGTGTTAGTTCGTATGTCGCGAGCAATATTTGTAAAAGAAAGCAAGAGTGGATTAGCATAATGACTGTCTGCAAAGTCAATTAGTATAAACTTGCCGGTTAGTTTTATGAAGTGTTGGTTTAAGTCAACTCGTTTTCAAACTTTTGCACATTCAGTTGCAGCAGCGTGTGCACATGTTCTTTGATGCTTTCTGCCAGATTGACGACATCGCTCGTCGAGTTCGTCAGCCGAGTTTCGGGGCCGATTAATTACAGTGTGAGCGTGTACCGAGTGCCTTCGACAAATTCGATTATCAGGGACCTTCCTAATGAAGAGGGAATTCGGTGACTCCCGAAGCAGACGACTTCGCTCCCTTTCTCTTTGCCTTCTCGTCGTCTGCATTAGCCGTCCACGAATAATGAAACGACTCTAGGAGCACTTTGATCGTTCACTTGTCTCGCGGGATGGCGCTGCAGGCAGTGTTTTTCGACGTCGTCGCTCTGTACGGGATGGTTACTTTTGTCAACGAAGGGGGAAAGAGCTAATGTCATCTCTGTAAGTGCATGATCTCATTTTGTTATCCCGCGTACGTTAAATGTACTTATTCGTAAAGTGATCGATTCCAATCGGGGAAAGAGGTATATTGAAATTGAAAAGTAACTGGACGGAGGTAAACATCGGGGCTGGCTTTTGAGTTCAGGCGGTGGTGTCTTCTGCAAA
>JARGYV010051078.1:0-12899 GCA_029532675.1 Ornithodoros moubata | reverse complement strand
CTTTTTACCACATGCAATACAGTACCTTTTCAACTTTTATACGTGTGTTGCTGGTTTAGCTATCCGACGAGATGTTCCTCGCATCAAGGTCGGAATAGCCTCGGATATGATATATCCGAATGAGGCTTCGTGAGCCTGTGACCAATTAATACTTTTGACGTAAGGTACATATGATTCTAGGCTTCGGACCAGGGATTCTCGACGCGAGGCGCTATAGTGCGAAAACTATGTTTCGCAGAGAAAAAAAGTATTCAAGAATTTTCTGTTCTACTTAAAGGTACCGTAATATGTCAAGAAGTTCAAACGGGCCTCACTAAATAATAATTTGATGCTCAGGAACTGTATGCGACAAATGAAGCATGCGGAAGTCAACTATAAATATTTCCAATTTCCAGAGAAATTGCAGCAAAATTACGCGGTGCAACGCCCGGTGGCGAACAAACTCCAAAACATCAAGCAACAGTGGGTATACGTCCCCACACTTTTTGTTGCGATTTGTTGCTTGATAACGAGCTTTGTTGGCTTCCGAAGCGAAGTACTGATATGCGGAAGTCTGAGTTTCAAAAAAGAAATGCAGAGAAATATTCATTTCGTCATGTTTGTTTTACATACTCTGCCGTCCATTCTCCCGATCCTGCATAGATATGGATTGGTTCGGATTTGTTTGTAAGTGGCTCCCAATGTCGTGTTCATGCAACTCTGTTTGGCAATCACATGTGTCGGGTAATGAGACGTTGGAAGCAGAGTAGATACATTGTTGCCTATAATTTTCAATTAATTTTTTCCACGAAACTACATAACTGACTCGAATAAAAATTGTGGCGTTAAATTCCCGATGCTTCACGCTATCAAGCGCACGCAATTCATGGTGCTGTATCAGAGACGCTTTAGAGTGTATTTAGTGACCTGCAGATATGGTTATAAAGGTGCATATGAGGATAGTTCGAAAAAGGAAACACTGCGGCAACATTCAAAAACATTTAGTTAGAGAAACGTCTTTAATAACATTGATACATCTTTCTCGTATCTTCTGCATTCAGGTTTGCATTTCTGAGGCATTCTTTTAGCCTCCTCAAGGCCTCAAGTGCTGCCTCGGCAGAAACGAAATAGCAATCCAAAAAGGCCTCAACATGGCTGTTTCGTGAATAAAGCAATGTTTTTAGCGAATGTCTCTCATTGAAGCGTGGGCATCCAGATTGTCGTGGTGGTAAATTTCAGTATGCAAGTTTCCTGGACTAACTTCTTAATTAGTATAGATCTTAGTTTGTTGCGAAACAATAGCAGGACTGTAAATTAAGCGTCCTTCTTAGCTTCTTCACTGCAGAGGGGCCTCAGTGGAACTTTTAACATTTTACTACGCCAGTGTCGTGACCTGAACCACAGTACTCCGAATTGGTAAACGTCGACACCCTTCCTTCCCTAAAGTTTTCCCGATCTTCCTTAACGGGCTTTCTCTATCCGAAACAGTCTCTGTAGAGAAGGATCTCTAAATTCTATGCAGCCCTGAGTGAGCTCCAAGCGAACTCCAGCATTCCATCCAAGTTCCCGTGTGACAATCTGCTGTTCCATTGTCTCAAATTTTCTAACTTCTGAACAATGTGATGTCTAAAGGCACATGAACCAACCAAAATAATGAAAATATATAAAAAAAGCGAGTAATCAGTCCAATTGAAAGCAAAGATAACGTAAGAACGTTTCTGTTAGAGCCATGCTAATATCGCAGGCAGGGCTAGTGATATGCTGTTGTCGTGATCTGGTGTAAATCAGTCTGCGACATGATTTCGCATACATGTATAAGATTTCCTTAAGCCTGTCTTCTGTAGAATAGATTAGTTGACGCTATTTATAGTGGAGGATGTTTTTGTTCGCATGTTGGTAGCCTTTTGGAAGGTAAAATCATGTCTTCCACAGCATTCCATCGCACCTACGTTCCTTTTCATTTCTCATCCATCAATTCAGTTCTCACAATGCTTTAAGTTCTCTTCAAAATTCAATGCACTCGCAAAGAACATAATGCCGTTTATTCCGTGTATGTGGGTCCCGGGATAATCTCAGGCATATTTACAAGTAAAAGTTCGTCAAATGCTTTGTGGAGAACCCGGAACCCTGCATGCAGACTGAACATAACACATAGTTGCCTGGCAGTTTGCTGGTTTAAATGGTCTCGAACACTATTCAGATACGTGCAGTCAAGCTCAGAACAAGGCTTGTTATTAGAACGATCAGCCTCCACAGATATAGTGGAAATAATACTTCGGCGTCAATTTGAATCGTGCTCGACGCATTAAACAAAAAATCTGATTTCTTCTTCAAATCAGGTATAGGGATTCATGACAGCGTACAGGCTAGAATTTCCCCGAACCCTGGAGTCTTAGGAGGTCACATGGGTCTCGAAAGTTTCGTGATGCCGCGATTTCGCGATGCGCTGTGCGCTTTATGTTTCCGGCAAGAAGTCGTTGCGAAACACAACAGTCTTGCGTTTCCAGAGAATTCATTGTGTAAATACTCTCAACTTACACATATTTAATGTCGGAAGGTAACTCGTAACACGCAGCCTACACCAAAAATAAACAAAAATAATATTAATCGCCACTTCTTGAAAGAATTTGTATAGTAAGGTTTTGCTATTTCCCTAAACAAAATGAATCCTCTCAGACCACCAGTGAAGGCCACGCCACTGCTTCCTTTCCTTATGTGCCCAATCTTTGCTTGCACACGCCCTCTTCCTCCTTTGGAAACCGCACGCGCCCTCTTATGCAAATTATGGCATCAGCTGGGAACGATGTTTCGCAAGCGCTTTGTCCCCCCTTTCTGTGGCAGTGCGTTTAAATCCGCAATCCAAGAAGATGCGCAAGCTAAACAGAAGCAACTAGCGAGCAAAATGCTTCCGGGCGCATGTCACAAAAGGTAACAGCGTGGCTGCTTTTGTTTGTTTGCAATTTTACCTTGGGGCCTGCTTCGAACGGGTACTTAGTTGGAGGATGCGTGTTTTTTTTTTTTCTTTTTAGGAGGACGCGTCTTCCCCAAAACTAATTACGGAAGATATATCTATTAGCATGCCAAGAGAAAGAGCAAGCTTGAGAGAGGGAAGAAGAATGCGAAGATGATGCTATTGGCTCAAAGGTTTTGTTCCCGCACCGACAAGTAAAGGTCGGAAAGGAGCAGCAGGGAACACGAGGAAAGTAAATGCATATAAAAGAATGGTACAGTCAATGCAGAGACATGAAAGCGCACAAAAGAAGCGAGGGCGTGTTTTGGGCGCTGAGAAATTAAATGCAAATTGGACCGACTGCGAACGGGCGTTCATGTCAACGGGATCGGCGGCTTTATGCTGTCTTTTATTTCTGCGCAATAGCATTTGGAAAGTTGTCGTCTCTCCCGGCTGAATTCATTATAAGTTGGTAATGAAGTCCTTTTGCCTCCGTCTGTGGGAGAACTGCTTTGTGTGCGGTTGTTATCAGGGGTGGTGTCTCGCAATGAGCTGCCTCTGTTCACTAAAGACTTTGGACAGCTCAGTAGATGTAGACAGGAAGCCCCTGTCACACACTGCTAGGATTGGAACGGGGAGGCAGGGAACTACTGGGATCATACGAAGCGAAATTTAAACTCACACAAGTTACCGCATTTCATCTGATGGGTTATTTATCTTAATGAAGCAAGTATCAATACTATCGATGCCTCATATGTGACTAAACCCCAATTCGTACGTTCTCAAAGCCATTATATCATGTCGAATAAATTGCATCTACCTAACCATGCCTGGTATCAGCGTAATCGGTTCATATTCATTTATGTAATAAAAAAAAGAACAAGGAAAAGAGTAAAACAAGCAGAAAGAACTCCGCAGCAGTTTTGCCAACGCAAATATACTGCTGTAACAGCAACAGTGGGCAGCTCGTGCCCACCGTTATCGAAGGACGCAACAAAGGAGAGTAGTGACGTCAAACGCAGCTGTGAGTACCAATGTAACACCTTTATTCAGCACGACCCATACGGGCTCCCATGTCTTGTAATTTTTGTGCATAACTAGCTCGGGCGGTATTACGAAGTTTTAGCGCAAGTAATCAAGCGCAGCTGGTAAAACTGCCCGACATAACTTTCTTCAGGTCTGTGGCTGGAGAGTTGACGCTGTTGTTTCGTGCTCCAGCTCCCGAAAGCTGTCTGTGACCACATGCAGGAAATGTAAACAGCAAAAGCTGCACGGCGGCCTAATAGGAGCCACCGTTTGCGCTGCCGCAACGAAGTTCTTCATCTGCAGCTGTGTGACCCCTCTCATGAATCGCGCACCAGGAATCGAGGTTTACTGCTTTCGAGAGAGAGGATCACTAATAAAGGATCATTGGCGTATGATTGTTGCTACAAGATCTTAGAACACTGGCCGCACTGCTTGCTGTATACAGCGCAAAACTAAAGTGACCGCTGCTTTCATATGACGTCACGATCGGAGTAGCTTTTTCCGCGCAGTGAGTGGAAAGGGCGGGTCATCGGTTGTTCAACGTCGTGTACAAAGTTTCGCTTGACATTCTCGTCTTTGTAGCCGTCGATAGCGGTGTATGAAGGAAAAAAAAATGAAGATGTTAGATGGAGTTTTCTAGCGGTTTCTAAATGTTTTAAAGTTTTCGATAGTACTAAATTCTTTCCAGAACAAAGTACTTCTATTCTCATTCTATGCTGTTTCATAATGTCTCTCTTCCTATGAAACGTGGAGGGATGGAGAAGGGATGGGGGCTCTCATCTCTCAATTTAAAGTAAGTAAATATCGTTGTGACAAAGAACGAAAAAGAAAAGTAGCATCACGACTGCTTTAGGGGAGTAAGTGGCTTGTCCCCTAGAACACTATTTTTGGGCGTAAAACTTAAACCCCCCAAAGGGAATTACAGTTCACTCTATTTCCCAGGAGTGATCATACATAGAGTTCTTGCAATCATAACATCGTCCTTCGTTGAGGCAGAAATATATTTCAGTCATATTCTAATGAAATAAATGATTCTCCTTAATTATCTAGTTAGAGGGCACCAGGGGAGAAAGGGAATGGGGAAGAGAAAAGATGGTGTGGCGCAGCCGTGGCTGTATAGTGCGAGCCCACTTACACTGGCCTTCCGAACTACCATTCCACAAAATAGCTCGTCTACTAATGCGAAGCCGAACGATATAGGTACTGGCACTGAAGCCAAACTTCAGTCACACGAGTGTGTATTGTCATCAGATAGGGGGGCCATGATACGCCATTGATATTCAAATTTGTTTATAGAAAACTGATGAAGAATAAATCGGTGAAAAACCGAAATTAGTACCATAAGCAAACATGCTGTGCAACAGTGTTCGGTGACCAACTGTGCTGTGGATCGGAAGCTTGCGTTCAGAGAAGTATACTCAGCGGTAATCCAATAAATGTTCACGTCTACTATTCCGCTTAAACTGAATCAAAAGTCGGTTAGGTCGGCTGAGCTTTAAGCAGTTTTTACGTGCGAATTCGAAAATCCTCAGATGACGTATCAGCCTCTTCCTGTTTTCTTAGCAGAAGCAACAGCAACAAATAAACGAATACCGCGCAGTAGTTACAATAGTAATAAGAGTGGACTGGTCCTTTAAAAAGGCTGTTCACGATAAATAAAACAAGCCACGCCGACTGTCTACTCACATCTCTTCCTCTCCACAATTCCTGACCCCATCGCCGTGCCTGAGCTTGCTTTCACATAAAAGGGCTATTGGATGTCAACCTGATCCTCGCTGAGCCAGATCTGCCTCGCGCGAATCGTCCGCCTAGTATTTGCATCAGATATTTCTCTCCTGAATGTTTTGCCCAGTGGCACAATACTAACGCCGTTATTTCCGTGTATATGCTGTTGTTCGGTAGCGTAAGTTGTGTAATAGATCGCCAAAAATGAGCTCATGCACGAGGTAATTCTTGTCACTACAGCCATACCGAAGGCTCTGAGGTGTGGGGTTGCCCCTCGGCTCTCCTCTTTTATGATCAGAGACGAGTCTTCGTCGCACATTTCCCTCGAAAGTTGACCCTGGATGACACAGTCCCCTCTATAACAATTGACGTATGACGCAAGCGGTATTTTCATTTCATTTATTTATCGACACCTCCATCACAGACGCTTACCATCATCCGACCAGGCGTTCGCTTCTTGCTGAGAACACGTTAGTGAGAATATCTAGTGTATGCTATTGATCGTTCAATTCTGCCGCCAAGGTTGAAAGCTTTTTGTGTTTGACATAGAACAAAAATCTCACAGCTGTCGCACAGCAGCCTCTTGCCTTTTGTGGCGTGGAGAAAAGCTATGGCCCAAACGAGTTACACGTGAGCACCGAAGTAGAGGTACCACAAACCAGCTTTTTGAAGTTTTGACCCTTCCACTCAGGCAAAGAAAGAGCAAGCAGACACCATTGGCGGTGTCAGGTGTATAAGTAATAACATTACTTTTGCTCCCATCAGACACAAGAAATTACAACAGACTCCAGTTTATCGCTTTCTGACGTTTACCATGCAAATGTAATCCATACCTGACTGGCTCATGTTCGTTACATTTAAAGCGAGTTTTTTCCTTCTCGTCTCTCTTTCATGGGGCGACGACATGAACATACACCACAACGATGCCGCTAATGCTCCCTGCTCTTGTTAGGTGGTTGAAGGCACATAACAGCAAAGGATGTGCACTTGGGTGTTTGCTGGGCTTCATGAAACACGGGACAATGTTTGCTAAAACATTCATCATCATCTTGTACGTACTGTCATCATAGCCTATAAAAGAATTTTAAGATATAACCTAAATGCGCATAATGTAAAATGTGTAATGTGCAATGTGAAATTTAATGTAAAGCCTGGTTTGCACTGTTCGACACGTTACGAAGCAGCTTCAAAACGAGGGAAGAACATTAACTAAAAGCCACATTGCGCTTCAGTTACGTAAGATGACGAGAGGAGGAGGCACAAGAAGGTGAAGTGTAGCATCTGTGTTACTATCATCATACAGTATCGCATATGATCTTGTTACGCTCCGTATTCTTGTCATGGCCAGGAAATTGTCAACGCCCATCAAAGAAGCTTCTGTAAAGCTTCTGCTCCATATTTTTCTTTCTATATCCACAGACTGAAATGCCAGAGCTCCGGTATACATAAAGAGAAAGCAGGACAAATCCCCTGGCTCAAATGGTCCCACGGTTCGGCAGGGCAGATATCCGGTACTTGTGTATTACTTACTGCGAAGATAATTATACGCAATTTTGTTCGCAGTGATAGAGGAGGCGACCCGGAGAACCTTGCGGAGGACCTGACGCAAAATAAAGGCCAGCAAAGGCAGACCTATTTGGAGTGAGTGGAAGGCCACACCGGGATTGGTTCACGTACGTAATCACAGGTCTCACAAGTCTCATAGACTTCCGTAGTGTTTTTGAAAACGTGCGAAAAAAGAAAAAGGAAAGCCAGTCTGAGAATTACGGGTTCTCGCGCGGAGGAACACTGAAAAAAGAGTCTAGACATTTTTCCCTTTGAAGGTTATACAAGGTCAGTTATTATAATTTTTCTTCCTCTTTTTCGTCGTATTTTCTTAGACATTCACAATGGGGGTTAGCAACGCATGAATAAGAACCCACATATGACTTCACGTCACACCCTTGGTGGAAAATAATATAGGAGCTACGCAATTTTAGGGGTCATAGTAATAGAGCTTTTGTGATTCGTAAGTGTCCTCATAGATAATGAATGTGTGGTCATACAATTTGGAAGTTGAAACACGATTCGTTCGCGGTGACAAGGCGCTGGAATCGCAGGGGCACTTACGATTCGCTAAAACACCAGAATAAGTGAAGTAACTTAAATCCTTATTATTTTCAGGATGACAGTTTAGAACAGAAAATGTCTTCCCCGTAAGCTGTAAGCAACTGATGAAACTTACTGCGTGAAAGTAAATGAAGGCAACAATATGCGAATAAACCCAAGCAGATTCGCATCAAAAACCCTTCGAAAGATATGCGTCTGAGGACGACACAGTGTGGTTTCTCTCAGCGACTGTGTGCTATCATCGCTCCATCTGTCATTCTTAAACGGCGGGGTGTCTGAAAGTAAGGTGAATTGATGCGTTCTAAATGGCCAAGCCACAGCAAGCCCCTCCTGAAATAGTGACCCTGCATTTACTGTGAGCAGCAACAATGCATATAACGATCGTTCAAGACACTTTATAAGCCATTAGATGTATTACGAGACATTGATTGCCGAGCATAAAGTGCACCACAAATCATCTAGGTCGTTCTTCAACGTCATCTTGGACGTTCTGTTGCCCCTGTTTATTCGGTAATGACAGCTCCTTGTCAACAGAGACAGAGGATTTTTTTTGTGTGTGTGTGTGCGTGTGAATCATTTTTTCTGCTGCTGCAATTGACTGCGAACTTCGACAGGATGCCATCTTATTCTTTATTCCTGCAGGCAAGTTGTAAAGTGGTAGGTGTAGTGTTGAACCTTTTAATCAGACATGGCCGACTAACCACTAATGCAGGGCACAACAGTAGGCACGAAGACAGTGAAAGACGGTCTAAATAGCTAAATTCCTATAGTGCCAATATCAATACTACCATAAGTAAGGCTTTATCACTGGGCACAGAAAATATTAAGGCGAACACGTTTCCTTGAGCGTTCGACTGTACATTCAACTTTACGAAAGCATCTCAGAAACGACTCGTCTTGCACCGTCACCGTCAATCCAATTAGTAGGAGGGACATTCAATAATGACCTTTCCCGGACGTAGCTCACATTTCAAACGGCAGGTCATCAGTTCGCACATTTACGAGGCCCAATGCAATCAGCCATGTCGCTGTGAAACTGCGCTGAGCTCATCCTTTCGTCCAGTCTCCCCTCTCTCCTGCTGCCACGCCGACTTTAATAATACATCACTTCCCTGAGGTGAATCATCTCCGTGCCAACTTTCTTCGGAATTTCTTTCGGCCGTTCAAAGTCCTCCCTCTAATCTGATTAAAACTTTGGACATAATCGCGTCCTGACCAATTAGACGGTGAGGATCCACAATGCAAGGCCGAGCGGGACGCTCGGAGTTTGGACCGTAGTCAGCACAGGTCCCTTGAGGCTCCCCTTCATCCCATAACTCGGAATCGTACAATCGCGGATTCGTGTACGACGCCCCCCTTTCTCATCTCGACCCCATTATAATTGCAAGGCATTGCGCTGGCTTCCATTACGAATTTACGGTGTGCCTGCCACAGCAACCGATGTCACATGCGATTGCATTGGTGGCTCAGGTATACACACTCCTGATGTAATGCAGCCATGAAGCATCACCTGAAATGCGCACGCGTTACTCGACACTAATTATACGTGAGCAACCTGGGCTGGAGTTGGAAAGCGAGGTTATGAGAGTTGTTCATAAGGTTAGAGAGTACATGATCATGCTTAGATGGCTAAAGAATGCTCGCGGATTCTATTTCGCAGTCATCCTTACAGGGTAGAAGAGGCAGAGAAAGTAGGTGAGAAATAGGCAGAAAGAAAGAAATGTGTGTCTTATGCGCTGTGTTGGCTATATAAACACTTAATCACTTCAAAACGCATGTTGCAAAGCGAACCGTACGATGCTCATAAGGCAGGCATCGCATCAATAAATCATACCTGCCACAACTTTATGTCTTATATGAATGTGCGTCCCATCAGCTGACCTGCCTCGACGCGATCTGTACGTCGTAGGTGCTGAAGCAGCTGACGTCAGTCATGATAGAGCGTAAGCTATCTTTTTTTTTTTTTCCTCTTCACCTTTACAGTTTATTTCAATTCAACTACTACCTTGGAAGCAGAAGTTAAACGTCGACAGCTTAAACGAAATAAATAAATATTACACGGCGTTTTTTCTAACAGAAGAAATTCGTGAAACGTCATTTTGTGCTTACGCATAATTGTAGCCAGCATCGGCTAACAGCAGCATGGCCGAGTGGGCTAAATGCCCGTCTCCTGGCATTCGCAAGGCACGCGCAAAGAACTGGGCGGTCGTCTATGCTGTGAGGGGTTTTTCCTGAGCTTACCCCTCGAGTTAAGGCGTATGGCAGCCCCGTTCATTGTGAGGTAGGCCCAGGTGACACATGCTCCCCCCAGTTGTCAGTCGTGACGTTGCCCGTACTCGGCGTAGCCAATTACTGTGAGCTGTAAGACTATACACCACCATCACCATCAGTATCTGCGCTATTACGCAGTTTTTTCCTTTAGCAGATATTTTGATATGTATTGTTTCACATCTACGGCAGTGTATTTCACTGAAATTAAGACTGCGTTCTATGTAGCATGTAGAAAAATGCCACAAGGAAACTCAGCTTGTGTGGTAAAATGTATGAACGACGCTTCGCGGCGACAAAAATGCATTCCACCCAGTCATGTTCTGCGGTAAACTCAGCCAATCTACGAAGTCAAAGTTCCTACCTGTCGGAAGCATCGCACTGAGCTCAGCGGAGTTCAGTTCAAATTCTGAAGTGGGGGTGCGGTGACTTTTAGAAATCACCAACAAATCGAGCAAAAATGTACATTTTCATATATGCTTTCAGATATTACCTGCGTACAAATAACCGCCGCAAAATATCACGCCATCAAAACACTGTTTAAAGATATGGCTAAAAAAATTTACCTAAACCGCTGAAGGATGTATCGTTCAAAATAAACTGTTTCAAAATATCTCATAAGATAAGACTGGGCGAACGAAAAAATGTAAGTACACGGCTACGCGACGTAGCACAAACCTGTGCAAAGAAGGCAGTTTAGGGTCGTGTAAACAGGGAGATGAATATATACCTGGTCCCGGTGAGATTCGCTGGTGTAAATGTTGGGGATCTCGGTGAAGACGCCGCAGGAAGAAGCAATGAAAGTGCAAAACACCACCACCAATATCCACCAGTTCATTTTCCGAGATCACGCACTGCCACATACACATCACCAGCGGAGCATAAACTAGAGGAAACATCCCTTTCGTTATCCTTGTCTTTGAACTGGCGAGCTACAATGACACCTACAAGCAAAGGCTGTACACCAATCATAACGTGCAGCCCGAAAGTGCAAGGTGTGAGGTGATGTAACCGTCATATCCTGTCACGCATGCGAAGCCGTACGGCAGCGTTATCTTATCGCTTCCTCCTCAGCCGTGAGCCTGAATATTCACAACCTTTGGAAAAAAGAAAGAGCAAAAGTTTTTCAGAGACAAGGCGACGCCACGACTGTACTGCAACGCGCGAGTCGGCTGCTGCAAATTAACACACACATTGAGACTGCTGCTTTACTTACGAAGTGCAAGCTTTGAACTTCACAGTTCCACGCAAGTGCGACTTGAGGGCATCGTCGCACTGAGGAAGAAGTAGAGCCCTGCTGCTCGAATTTAACACCGTTTGGTTGCAACCTCTGCCTTCGCGTATCTGCAATGCTTGTTATTACAGCTGTCATTTTTCTAACTTATTTTTTATTTATTTCTTTATTTTTTGTGTGTATGTGTGCGCGTGTGTGGTTTAAGTCGGCTTCGAAACTCTTGTCAGCAAACCATTGAGGAAGTCAATACGAAAAATATTCTGCGAAAAATCGCTTAAAAGCCTCCCATAAATTACATGTTGAGAGTTATTTTGTCGAGAAATATTTTTAATGTTTAACGTTTAAAAATCCCTCGTCCTGGATTGGTCGCATTTATCACGTGGGGTAAACGGCGGTCGAAAGTCGGAATTCACTGCCGCGTATGATTCCCTACGTTGGATCTCACTGGACAGATGAGTACGGCTCTGGAAACGCGGCCGTAGTAAATGAAGTACTAACATGGTCAATGCGCAGTTGCGCATAACAATCAGTTTCAGCACAAGAAGCGGGCTCACTGGGTTAGAATCTTGTAGGTGAGCTCTGTGATCGCGCGCGCAAGCGGATCACAAGGACGGGAGACTCCGCATTTCCCTCCAGTTCCTGCTGACGTCACCTCATGACGTTTCTTTTTTTTTTTTTTATCTATAGGAAAGGAGGGAGACGGTCAAAACACATGATATCCGCCGTCTGCTTTCTCTACTATTTATTAAAATTCTCGAATACTATATTGCGCTCCTGCGGATGGTCTTTTGATGCGGTCTTAAGTTTGTACTAACGATTCTTGTTTCACTAAAGGTTCGAAATCGACCTTTCTGTACGAGACTGTCCCTTTAATGACAACCCGTTGTCTACTACGTTGACGGACGACGTTTTTGGGCGTCTAAGATTAGCGCTCTACTATAATTCTACATAATGGCCATAAATTATACCTCCAAACTTAGCAGTGCACCATTTTATATAAGCAGCGTTTTAGTAGACGACTAAAAGCAGCTACATATTACACGTCTATATGCGTGGACAGTATCTCGAGAGTCTAACTATTGTCTACCTTCTAGGTTCTGGGCAGGATAAAGTGACATGAAATGAAAGGAACCTTTTTTAGAAAAAGAAATTATGCTTAAAAGCAGATGGTGCGGCCGACTACACGCAAAAATGGTTCAATGTACCTGCTTCCGCCTCCGAGCTCACAGCAAAGTCGTGCCAACCGGTGTTAAAGACATTCTTCTTCTTCTTGTCCTGCCTTCACCTGTCTGGGCATGAGCCATTAGATCTATTGATGTTGTCTTCTTTCTCTTTGGAAGCGAGGCGCCGACAGCACGCCTTGCGGTTTTACTCACGAGCACCAAGCAAAAAATATGAACTGTCTCTTGAACTGCCCCGATACATCCACCTGTACCCCTCAGGTACAGATTGCGGATGTAATTTGGACAGACTAATATTGTCCCCCTCCCAGCATCCTTCGTCCTGTAAATTGTGCAGTTACTTGAAGCGTGCTTACGCAACGCGGTTTCACGTCAAAGTTCTTTATCTCCTACAAACATGACAGGTACGTTGGGCAACACTACTGTA
>JARGYV010051055.1:0-13359 GCA_029532675.1 Ornithodoros moubata | reverse complement strand
ATTTGTCGGTATATTCACCGACCTTCTATGGCAAGTACAAGTACAACACATCACAAGAGCGGAATACGAAGACACAATGCAAGGCGCACAACCATTCATTGTAATAGAGCGTACCTCCTTCAGGCTCTGATAGCAGACACCAAGCCACGAGCAAAAAGAAGGTGGCAACCGTCTGACGACTCAAGCTTCAAAGCCATCATTGTGTTATCCGTATCGACGTTGACGAGGGAAGTTCAATGGCTCGAGCACTATACTTTGCAACGATCCGCAACCTGAAGTTAGGCCGCCGTTCCGATTACACGGCGGCGGCGCGGCGGTACATGATTTCTTCTGCGTGCCGTGCCCAGTAGAAAGAAAGAGAGCTACGCACTCTGAGCGACAATAGCAATAAAAGGGTAATGTACGGATCCCGGCACTTCCTCCATTTCTGTCGCATCAGCGCGTTGCCTGACCGTCGTGTGTTGTTAAGTCGAGCCGTAACGGTGAGTACCGTACTTGTGGTCATTGACGCATCGTGCGCACGATTCCGGGTGACCTTGCAGGAAAATTATATGCTCCATCACCAGTCAAAGGGTTGTTGATCTGCAAAGCGGGTCGTTCCAATAAAATACTCTTTTTCTGTTTTTCCACCCGCTTCCTATTCCGGGTCACAGCTCACGGAGCATTCCGGGTAGACGTCTCCTTGGCGTGATTTGTGGCCATCCTTGGCGGTGTGTTACACTGTTTTGACGCTGGCAGTTGAGGTTAAGTGAACGAACCGTGCTGCTGACAAGGGGTCTCCTACTTCTTGTTTTCTTTTTCTTTTTGGGGATCCCTCAAATTCTGATGTGGCTCATTACAGGAAGAATTACGGAGTAGGGGCTTTGGAATGACGAAGTTTCCTCGTTTTTACAAAAGCCATCAGGTGCTTCGACATCACGAAACTTGAGTGCGCGAGACATTTGTTCCATCTGAGCCCCTCTCCTTGTATCGAAGTGCTCTGCACTCCTTTACAGTATGCACTTTCTGAACCGTCCGTGTCTGTACGTGGGTAGCATCCGTCTTTCGAACTGATGGCTCATGCGCGGTGGACGAACCTCAAAGTGAACCATCGTTGTTAATCAATCCGTCTACCTAAACCACCCGTCTAAACTGAAGTCGACCCTGCTTCCTAGTTGTATTCTCGGTCGTTTTCAGTTCTCAACTTGCCTCCTCAGTTTTCCATCGAGTTGTTGCTTTTACTGACTGTATATACGTGTGGCTGTGGTTCATCTTCAGTAACCTTTTGCTACTGGTTTGTGCCCTGTATCTGTGTGTCGTCATTTTCATCGCCCAATCTCAGCTTTCTCACACAATATGCGTCGGCGTTCTGCTTTGGTGTCCCCTGCACCACTGTTTTTGTTTGTTTCTTCTTCTTTTTTATTACAGTTTTGGAAGCAGATATTCTGTAATGCCATGAGCTAGCTTGAACCTCCTGTTTCCAGTCGTTATGATTAGTGCTATCGTTGTCATTTTTAATGAAAGATTAAGGAAGGCAGGTCGTTTCATGAACGGTCAGCAGTATCCGGCTGAGAGACGCGCCTAGAGCGTCAGCGTGCTGCTGTGCATCTACGCCCTTTCAGAGCTGTGCTTGCAGCTTCCGACAAGCCTGAACGTCAGACTTGCACACTTCAGGCACTAGTCCTCGTCCAGTCGCAGGTCTTCGACACGAATTGTAGCTCATCTGTGGTTGTTGAATTCGTTCTTTCTGTTTTATCTCTCATTCAATTCAACTCTTTGGCAGTGGTACAGGATGCTACCACAACAACGAAACGCCCCATCGTCATTGTCACTTATTTGTTGTTGCTTGCTTGGTTAACATTAAACTGGTTGAAGTTAATAAAAGCGGGGCCATTTGCTATTGAAACATAATTATCGAACGTTAGAAGCGCTGAATCATGAACGCGCACAATACCGAGAGCTCAACCACAGAGCTCAGAGCGGTGGCGCGACATAACGACATAAAAGGAAGTGCTGTTCTTTGCTTGTCCCCATTCTGATTCGCTACGTTTATTTACGCACGTCTTCCTCCTATCGCTGCAGTCTATTTTCTTCCTTCTTTTTTTCGGGGTGGAAGAACGTTGCGTGTGTCCATAATATTTGGTGGGCCGCCAATGAACACAGATGGACAAAGCGATAGCAGTGACAAATGTGAAAAGTTCAACGGAAGATGTGCCGTGAAGTACATGCACCCAGAATCCCGAATAAAAAGCCCTCGCCTCCTACTTCCCACATTTTTTTCTTGTTTTACTCTGGTCTGCATCGTTCAAATTCGGGGACCTACAGAAAAAGCGAAACTTCAGTGGTAATCGAATGGTTGTTCGAAACGCTCTCGTAGCGTACATCGAACGTATCCGTCACTCCACACAAACGATGCGAATCGTAACTAACATTCTTGCACTTTTTCCCCAGCACAGCTCGACGCAAATCATCTCTAGTCCAGTAATTTCCCCGAATAAGCCCTCCACTTAGCACCGTTGTCTGCGCGTAACATAAGGAAACGGTGATAAAATGATGCTACCTACTCGCATAGGCGGTAGACTGTTAATCCCTGCGCCGTACTTTGAGCTACCGCAAAACATTTGGTCAGTTTCAGACAGCGCGGACCGAAAACGCTAACGCTAGCACACTATGGTTAACCCAAAAGCTACAAACTCCGTCAGCCATGGGTTCACCGGTTAAAGTACGTGACATGGGCTCTTTACATTTCACAGAAAAAGAATAATAAATGAGTAAAACAAAAGAGAAAAAATAAAGCGCTAATCCTTTGAACGATACCAAAGACGGACGCACTTACCGGGACCGTTGACGCTACCGTGCTACAAGCGGGCGCGACGCCTGGTGACCTCGGCAGTGATCTTCGGATATCGATATGTGCTAATAGAACTTGCAAGGCAAGTGGGTATTCTTCACACTGAAACCCAAACACCGAATTGAATACGCCTGGCCCCGGAGCCCCCCTTTTATGATGATTCCTTCTCTCACGTGTAAACCTGTTCCGGGTGACCGCTTCTTGTAGAGAAAAAAGCTTGCTAAGAAATAAAAAGCAGCGCTACACACTTTTCGGGACTGCATATGTATAGTGGCTGGGTTGGATGACAAAAGGGGAGGTAACAACCGTTTAATAGCTTGTCAGTCGTATAGCAGTAGGACGGAAGTCAGATGACGGATATCGTAGATGCCTCCAATTGAGGTGACCAGCGGACGACCGTGCTTTGACTTGGTATAGGCTGACCAGCAGCATTTGTTTCATGGCGTCACTGAGACAAATTAAGGAATCAGGTTACAAGGTTGGGTGCCGCTTTTGGGGTCGACGAATATTCTGTGAGCGCAGGCACGTGCGATTTCTGCGTTGGCGTCAATGTTTACCTGCCGACGTCTGCGATCGATATCGTTCGAAGTTGAGGACAGAGAACTCATTCGAGATGCAAAGCGATGCTGCCCGCTGGTGTGTGTGTGCGAAGCTGTTCCGTAGGTGGGTAGTAGCACGGATTCGCCCTTGGGTACGTGAGATAATTTTTTTGTTTTGTGTACTTTATAATTTGTTGTTTCGATTTTGGATTCAGTTGTAGAGTAGAGGGGTAGAGGGAGGAGGGTGTTTGGGTAATCATCTCAAAGGGCTTTACTATAGGCTATCCTTCATATATATACCAATTTCACTGGCACGATGTAAAAGGGTACAGGTTATGCTACCTGTTCACACTGACAGGCAAATTCGTGCAATTACGATGTCTGTTATACTTGCAAACATCTTGCGAATGCATCGGTAGCAGACGACAGCGGCACGGTGCGGCAGCAGGTCCGAATTCACATACTCGAGTACGCCTTGTGGCCTATCCTGTACAGTGCGTAATGTTGCGTTGTGTATCTGTTATGCCGACGAACAGAAGTAATTGATAAATGTAACGCGGAAGGAGTTAAAAAAAAGTGAGAGTCCCTTAAAATGAAGAGCGGGTGGTGTCTCTCTATGCGCGAGTCCCGATCGATGATGATGATAGTTGTCTGGGGGACCTATCTAGTGGACTGGACTTAGTGGAGCAAAGACACGTGAGTTGCTACCGCCAATAGCAATACGCCATACACGTCCCTTTGAGGGCCACTTGAAACCGCTATACATACACTCTCCCGAAGATCCCGAAACGGAACGACTAACCTTTTGTCAACAGCATATCGTGGTGAAGAGCCGTGAATGACGTGAACCTTCTCAAGAAAGCCCGTCTGTCTTTGGTGTTCAGTTATGTTTCAAAAGGTTGCTCAGAAAATAGGTGAATAACATACGCATCAAATGAGAGGATATGTCTATTGAGCAAATCTCTGCTGATGGGCAATTTGCCGATAGTTGGGTGTTGGTTTTGCTTGCAGGTATTCGAGCTGCATTCTTCATCGCCTATACGGTTATCATTATTAGCATTGAATACATAACAAGAAATGAAGCAGTAGTCATAACTGGTACGTATTTATGAACGTCCTCTCGCACATTTTCACGTAAGTGTTTCGAGCATACTGTGTGCAACTTCAACTGCTGCCACCCATCTGGCATTTCTAGAGCTTGAATCTACAGAGCCTTCCGCTCAAGGTCGACTGAAAACCTTGTCGAGAACAATGCATAACCATCTCATTAACAACCGCGACTAAAATGCATCGCACAAATCAGTTCCCATGTTTGGAACAAATCAGTTCACATGGGAACAGTTCAGTTCCCATGTCTGGTGGAAGGTCATTCCAGTCTCTCAGCCGAGTTCTACTTTTACAAAAGCGCACGACGCAGTTTGACATATTTTTTACGCAGTTAGAAACATTCCAAAGCAAACGCATGTACTCAACACTGCATAGATTTCGCCTCGAGCATCCGATTTATGGCCACTTGATGCGCTTTATCAGACCGTGTACCCCACAGCATCCTCCAGCTGCAAACCGAAACCGAAAAAGCTCCTCGACGTCACTTATGTAGCCCTCTATTTCGGCTTCACGGTTTGAGCAATGTGCCGCCTCCTTTCTTTCCTTCCTCCATGATTCCGACACTTACTATCATGATCAACACATGCTTTCTCTCCATTCTGCTCTAGTCACCAAACTTTTAAAGGTTCTGTCCACCTCCTTCAGGTGGTGAGCTTCCTTCTCATCCTCCTCAGTGTGGGGACTCAGTGTGGGGATCAACTAAATAGGTCTACACACTTTCAGATGGCTGACCCTACCAGGGTTGCCACGCTAGAAGCCTCAGTATCCTCGTCGAGCTCCCTAGTAGGAAGCCTGGCCTCCTCACTTTCAGTGCTAACGGAGCGCATTCCGCCAGTGACGACATTAAAGGAAGAGGTTCCTGCCGAGGCCCCCCACCTGGAGGAGGCCGACCCGGAGGACCAGTTGGAGTCAGAGCATGTTAACACGGGGAGGATGACATGGCCCATTCACCTCCACCCCTGCAGACCGCCACAAGTCCACCCAATAGACTCCGAGCTGGTTGAGTCGGAGGACGACACCTGGCTAGTCGGGGACACTGGAGCCCGTTCAAGTCGCATCTCAACGAAGTTGCAGGACTTCATCCTGCGGCATTTGCACACGCAGGAGCAGGTGGACAGGTGCTCTCGGGCGGTCAAGTTATATCTGAAGCCTGACCTCGAGTTCCTGAAGGTCCCAGAGCTCAACCCTGTCCTACGCTCCCTCAAGGGCGCAGGCCTGAACACATCCCAGGAACAGCCACTCTGGGATATTCAGGCCGGGGCCTAGCAGTGACAGGTCCTCTGGTTGCCCTCCTCTTGGCTTGCGAATGTCAGCTCGACCAACCGAAGACGACATCTCTGCCCAAGAAAGAGGCGGCCCATCAGCAGGTACATTCTCATAATGTATCTGGACGGCATTCTAATAATGGACCAATAGGAATAACAGCTACAGGCCAGAGAGGTAGCTGGAAAGCTTACGACTCTGGGTTTTCAGATAAACGTAGCAGATAACCCTCATGCAATCTCTGATTTTTCTCGTGGATCCACATAGATACACTAGCCTTGAGGCTCAGTCTTCCCAAAAACAGGCAGCTACGCCTAATTCAAGTCCTAGAAACCTTGGCTCAGTACAACTAAATATCAGTAAAAGAGATAGCCAAGACGATAGGGCAACTATAAACTACTTCTCTAGCGGTCTTGCCCATTACAGACCCCTCCAGCAGGCTCTTGCGAGACCGCCCTTACGTTAGGCCCAAGTGCCGAGAAGAGGTTGCGTGGTGACTATCAGCCCTGAACCAGGGCCCGTCCAGACCACTCCAATCCTATCACCTTGCGGATCTAGTCGTACAGTTCCTTAGAATGGTGGGGGGCCTGCTGCCGCGGGGTAGCAGATAGGGAGCCAGTGGACTCCAGACCAGGAGCTAATCCACATATAAACGTGTTGGAATTGAAAGCACTGTTCTTAGCCCTTCAAGCCTTTGCGAGGAACATCTCTTCAGGAGTGTGCTCCTCCAGATAAACAACACCACTGCAGTGGCACTTATCAACAAACAAGGCAGAACATAATCCCTATATACGGCTATCCTCACTAGCACGTACCAGGGAAGCTTATGTTCAGGCAGACAGGGCATCTCGCTTCATTGTGGACTGCAGCAGCTGGAAGTTTTCCAACGATGAAGTAAATAAGATTCGGTTGTTATGGGGGCCCATAGATCTCGACCTGTTTGCCATTTATATCAGCAACCAGGCCCCAACTTTCACGTTTGGTTGGACAAACTTTCACGTTTCCACAGGTGGAAACCAGACCCACAGGCAGCGGGGACAGACACATTCTCCCAGGTCTGAGATTCGTCATGCCTTTACGCCTTTTTGCCTGGTGGGCAAATGTCTGACCAAGCTATCCCAGTGGCTCATCTCCCTGGTACTACTAGCCCCTGTTTGGCCAGCGCAGCCATGGTATCCCTTGTTCCTGCTCGCTTTCCGCGACTACCCTCGTCTAATCCGCCACAACAGCAACTTTCTGGCAAATGCGGTGGAGAATCGGATCACTGCCTATTTGAGATCGCTGGGACCAAACAGTTCATTATTTCGTACAAATTGACTACTCTGCTGGCAGTCATGTCGGCAGGCAGGTCACGAGACCTTTCGTTGGTATCCTTATCAAGTCTCCGTAAAGACGCGTCCTACTGGGAGTTCCGCCTAGAGGTGCCTCAGAAGACCTCTCGGCCAGGCAATCCGTGGCTGTCCATTTCGGTCATGGCATTGGAACAGGAAAGGCCCCTGTGCCCGACTGCTTGTTTGACTTCCTCCCTAGCACAGACAAGCCCCTTAAGAGGGTACACCACGTGCCTTCTGTTGACCACCCAAGCATTCTACAGGCCAGCCTCGCAAGATACCATTGCGACACTGCGCCAACTGCAGCAGACACATTCTGCCCAGACTGTGAGTCATCCTGCCATCCTACTTTTGCATGCTCGCATAGAAGAGACCTTTGCCGAGTTAACGCCGCACACGGTCTACGCACTACCTGCTGTTGATCTCGCTTTCCTTCATCGCCGCGTTCCCACCTCGTTGTCCTCTCAAGGTGATAAGGCCCTCACAGGCACTTTCGAGTTCGGCCCAGCGTGCATTGCAGTATATTGGCACCATCCACGGCAAGTCACAGCCAACCAGCCACTTCTCAGTTGCCTCTCATTTTTGTAGCCCGTAAGAGACCCCGAGAAATGAAGGTAGTAGGTATTTCACATGTGGCGATGCTACCACATAGCATTCAGGCGATGCCTGACGGCTCAGAACATATATAAGCAGGTTGTGGCACACTGTCCGCCAAAAGCATTCGATGAAAACGTGTGCCGGACACGGGACTATAGCAAAAAATGGTGGGACCATTTTATAGCTTTGCAGAGGACGTCATCAGCAACAGCGGAACTATCCTGCTGTTTCTGCTTACCATACTTCCCGTGAACCCTCGACCCTGGGTGATACTCATGGACTCAAAAGCCACCTTGAATGGCATGCATAGCCGATATGGGCCTCTGAGTCTCTTTGGTTCCCATTGTCGTGGACATCCTCTATTCAGGTTCAGAACCTGAAACACATACAGATAACTCATCCTTTCAAAGGATCTTGGGACCTTGTGGTCTATGAGGAAATGAAGAGGCGGATAGCGCCGCGGCATCTGCCTGTGCCCGTGAAGTAGGCATGCGTCTCTGTCTGTGAATGCTGACCCACTGGCTCCGATATACTGGCACCGGTAATAGGCTCTTCCTGCACTCTGCTGGTTTGACGCTCCCATTCTTGGTCAGTCGACTTGCCACGCTATTTTACTTCCAGCTCACAGGGATATGACTACTCGTATTGGTATCCGTCGGCACAGAGTAATTCTCCACGTTGTCGCCTTCTCACTACCTTCCCCTGTATGCTTTGCCATGAAGCAATCTGTCAGTTTGGTTTACTGTCCCACATTCCATTAGTGCAGACTGCAACACCTGCCTCCACTTGCCAATGGTACCTGGACTAGCCACGACATCCTCTTCGCCGAAGACACCTCAGAGGTGACCGTATGTGCCGCATTGCTTCCGTTCTGAAAGGACAATCTCCAGCAACGTCTCTGAGAGACCACCGTCCTGGACAGCCTCTGTGACAACATGCTGTAGCAGCGTTTAGTGAGCAAAGGGTTCAGGTTTAGCTGAGCAAGTACGTTTACAGATGGGAAAACACCTTCGTCTGCAATGCGGAATTTGAGTGCGAAGATTTCATTTGTGGCATCATATGGGACGGTATTGCACTGTGGCGCATGAGTGTATGGGTGCTGATAGGAACACACCAAAGAATTGTGTTGTGCCAAGTACACGGAGCGTTACTATCATCATGGACTGAAGCTATGAAGTACTGTGAAAGCCGTGAAGTACTGTCATCAAATTAGCTATGCTCCTTTCGAACTGAAACGGGGCAACGTCCCGGATCGAAGACTAGGCAAATGCATTGTTGAGGCTATTCCAACTGTTATTCTAATGACTCTAAAGAGTATTTCGCAAGTTTCGTTGAATCAGAAAAGTGAAAAATCACGATACGGTCGAGATCGAAAACGAAACGAGTGAAAACTTCATTTGTTTCTGCCGTCGAAAGGTGACGCCAGTTGCTGTTGTTCGCCCTCCCTCGTGCCTCCAGCGAGGCTTTATTTTAACGAGTTCAAAAGGAGATGGCGACACCCATGCTACCCCGTGCTGCACATATAGATTAGTTCCGGCTACATTAGGAATTAAAAATTGTTACTGAACGCATGTAAATTGCACGAGAGACAGTGATCGCAGATTTTTGTCCTTTCAGAAGCCATCAATGGAAAGCCGTGGTCCCGAGACATCGTTGCCGCGCGTTTTCATCGCCGGATTGTCGGGCACTGTTGTGAGAAAACGCCACAACTGAAAAGTACATTGACCCTGAGGAACCAGAAAAGAAGAGAAAGAAAGAAAGAAGTCATACAAGAGGATTCGTGCGTGTCGCACTTTTCTCTCATCAAGTTTAATGTACTTGTTTATCATGGCTGCTGAATCTCTCTTCTGAAATCAAGAACGACAGTGCTGCTGTGCGGTGAAGTCCTTTTTCAGAACTGCAGGAGAAGCCCTTACTGAGGGAAGCACGCCGTCCACGGAAGACTCGCTTTGATTTCAGAAGGGGCCGCTCGACCTTTTTCTTTGATTTGGATGGTTCATTCATGTCGCTCAAGTCTTATAGTCATCCTATCGAGCAGGACTGGAAAAGCAAGTCATGATCCCTCATGTAATCATGATGAGGTGAAGACCGCTTGTAGAAGGCGTCTCAGGTCCAAACCTAGTTTCCCACATGAAGATGTGCTCCTAGCCTTTGTGGTATATGCTATGTTTCTCCAATAAATATGCTGAGGTATAACGATTACGGTTGCCCCCGGAGTGACATGCGGAACTGGAGCTCGGGGTAGAACGCATGACATCAATCGGGTCAGTACCGCGCAACTAATGCATCGACCATCCTTTCGGTTGCACGTTTTGACAAAATAATATTCTGGACATTCGTCGTGCAGGGCGAGATCTGCGGCATTACCCACTGGTATGCCGCGGTGGCTGGGAAGCCGTTTGGCCCTTGCCGTGTTGCTGAACTGCACACCTTCAGAACATAGATCTTGCGTCTGGTGTTCATCGACACTCGCACAACAGACAAAAAGAAACTGTCACATTTCAGCGCTTCCGACACAGGGCGACGCCTGGATGAGTTGCTAAGTCACAGGGTAAGAAGTGACTGAGCCATCTTGTTTGTGCGGTAGGTGTGTATCACATGGTCAATATGACATATCTGGCGTGACAAATAGTCACCAAGTACGTATCGCGTTCTTTTTAAATTGGTGGCCTCTATGACAGAAATAATTTATTAGTCTACTCTGCCGTTCCGAAAGTTCCCGACCATAACAGGACACATAATTAACTGGGAACAAGAAACATGACCCTCTGCATGTTCTTCCATCCCTCGCTCTTCTTGGTAAATCGACCGGATTATTCAAATGGAGCAAGCCCTGAATCTTATGAACACCTACGACCTTCCCTGGTCAACAAATATTATTTAAGCAGCCCCAAGACATCATAAAAACGAGAGCAGATATACTAAGCCTGCAAAAGTGCGCTAAACATGACTACTACCATAACCATAAGTGCAACATAATGACCATGATGATACAACATTTCATCAAATGGCTTTCGATTGTGCATTTGAAAACGCAGAACACACAATCCTACCAGAATTTCACAAAAGTCCGGAAGGCCCTTCAGACTTCAGAGTGCCTTAGACTCCGTTAAAAAGAGCCCAAACAACGTCTCGAAAGCGATCGGTGACTGGTCGGCTAACAGTTAGTTATCGCCGTTTCGTTTCGCACAACTTACATCACGACCATTGTAGACAAATCATCTTTCTAGATTAGATTAGACCTCGAACGACAATCGGTGACGTTATCATACACACAGCCACTAGCACAGCGGGACCAAAATAGCCCTGGATAACAATCCCTCTTTCATCTTTTTTCACCACGGATCTATCGTTGTCCGCAAAGTATTTCCCTAATTACAGTAATAATGTGGACTGCACGCAGTATTGCCCGGAAGAAACGGTAGTGCACCTAACACGAGGACCTCCATCCGCATTCGTCAACCAAACATCGTGTTCACGTGGGAGCGGCAAACATCAAAAAGCTTCCCGCGGTGCCTCAAAAGACGTTCATACGCGACGCCCCCTGGCACCGGACCTCCCCAGCATTCGCTTTATTTTTATAAGCCCTATTCTGCTTCGCCTATAATCCGCTCGGCTTTTCTTTATGCGATGTAATTCTTTTGATTTCGCGCACAGACTGTCTTAGCATTGCCGTGCACGATGATTTATGTTGATCCACTAGCTTTCTCGCATGATCACGTGCTACAGTGAGCAGACGTTGCAGCGGCGTGCAAATGAAAGTAGATTTTCCGTACGAACGTGCGTTTCCTCAGGGTTCCACCTTTTCTCCTCGATTCGGAGAAAATTCCTCCTAGCAGTGACACGAGGCAGCCCGTTTGCATCTTGTACCTTTATTCACTTGGCACAGTTTCGACTTGAACAACAATGCCTGCAACTATAGACTCGCGTCCACGGAGTATATGGACATCACACACGCTTTTATGAATGTTTATATTTCGCTCATGTGGTGGCGCTTCATTAGCTTCCTTTCGTATCTGACGCACCGATTTGTCTGCACACCCAGGGTCGAGATTGGATTGGATTGAATTCGATTTAGTGAGGAAAAAAAATGAAGGCGTAAGATCGCGAGCGTGCGACTGGCTTCTCCAGTGCGGTGAGTCAGTGTCAGCGTTATTTTTACAGTCCACTTATTGTCCTGTTTATGGTCATTGCACTGTATTTATCCACAGCACCTGTGCCCTTGAGGAACCTCAGCAAGGCCGAAAGCGCTAAATGTTGTTGCGCGTTCGACCATTCGCCGAGAACCTTCAGGACATTGAAAAGACGATTGTCCCAGTCTGTACAAGGTATCTATCAATGTCTGGCGGCTGGGAATAAAGCGCCTGCAGTACGTTAGGATGTGCTCTGTATCGTCTTGGATACAGGAGAGTCGGACGATCTTAAATCGGAAAGGCGCACTCAGGGACATTCAGCCGAATTCGTTGTTACCACATCCACAACCAGGAGCTGGTCAAAGTGGGTGTAGGAAGAAAAGGTGTCGGAAAAGAGTGTACCTGAGTGAAAAGGCGTAAAAGAGAGTCCCGAAGGCGGAAGAGATCCTCGACGTGAACAATATGTCCTCAATGTCACTAACCTAACACGAACGAGCATAATCATCACTAACCTAGTCTTCGTCACAAGCAGACATGATTGAACGTGAGCTCGCAGCATTGAGCACAGAATATGTGACGTACGCCTTAAATTGTTAAGGGAAGACCAAAGAAAAACCCCTTACAGAACAGCCGAGCGTAGGATTCGATCCCACGATCTCCCAGTATTTAGCGCGTACCCGGTAACTATCAGGAAGCGAGTATTTAGCCCACTGGGCCATTCCGGTAGTAAGCAGACATGCTCGCTTTGAGGAAGAGCGTGAGATTCTTGTTTTATTCTGTTCCATCAGTCAGTTACAGACGAAAGGCCACTACTTTGCAAGCTCCTTTCTGTACATTGCTGACAAATTGTATTCGCATAGAGGTACCTGCTTAATCTTCTTTTAGCTCTTATGAGGGTATAAGCAACTTGCTTTAAAACAACGTGCTCAAGATATGGGATCGTGTCCTTCAGCTGACCAGCTTTCTTCGTGACTCTTTTCCCACGAGTATAACTTCGGGCCAAGCACGGCTAAAGATGCGGGAAACAAAGCAGGAGCGACAGAAACTTCTCGAAAGGAATTCGTCTTCCTGTTTCCACAGGCTTTAAATAAAGTTACCTTGAAGAGATCACATAGATTACGGGAAGAAAGGAGCCGGCACGTACTCTGCGTGAATCCGTATATTGGTTTCGCTTGAAGCGTAGTGGCCGGTGGATTTGCCCCTCGTGAGGCTTTGTAATTGCGCGCTTGTTCCCATGGATGGCTTGCTCCTGAGAAGGCTACCCTTGAAGGAATTACATCTCCTATGCAGGTCTGTGTAATGCCGTTTTGTCTCACTCATCGAGAAGCGCATAGCGGAAGAAATAAGTATAAGGTCAGCCTTGGGATTCTCTGTTTCGGGACTGCAAACGGATGAGTTGGAACGAATGATTGAAGAAAGTACGTCCTGGAAAAAGCAGGCCCGCGCTTGGCGATATTTGTGTTTGCCAGATAAACAGTAGGAAGCACACAGCAAGTCCAAACTCTTGTGTGCGTGCGTGTGACAGTGTGCCATTCTCCTGAATAAAGCCGTGTCTGTGC
>JARGYV010050801.1:0-19034 GCA_029532675.1 Ornithodoros moubata | reverse complement strand
GCGATTGGTCATCGCCGTGTTATGCGGTGAAGTTCTGTTTTTACAGTGTAGAAGGCGTTTTGCGAAATGACCTTGAAAGTAACGAGGTTCGCGTGTTTCTTCGTGCGTCACGTTGGATAGTGTCACATCATTCTTGAACGGTCGCGTAACATCAAAATTAAAAAGCTCTGCGTAATGCAAATTAAACTACCATAGCGGGAACTGTGTAAGTATTTTACGCTGTGGCACTTGACCCTTTATATGTCATATTTTTGGGGCTACTGAAAACTGGGCCCAAATAAGTGGCCTCCAAGTTTTGCACAGACAGTCGTTGCGCTCCAGGAACGTTTATTTACCTGCTTCTAGCCTTTTTTTGTCTCGGAAGAAGGTTGTTCCTCTCACCTCTCCACGTCGTAAAGGGAATGACGCAAACTTTCACCACTCCATAGAGCCCTCGATAAAATAAGGTAAATATATTAGTCGAAATATTTAGCTTCTGAGAAGCGGGCTAGAGTTATGTAAGGAAACCTTCTCGAGGGCGAAAGTGCTTCACTCTTTTGCCCCAGCGAAGATGTTGACTTTGGCAGGCTCCTTCATCTTCTTAATTTCCCCCTTTCGAGATGTGACTGCGACGAACAAAAAATAGGCCTTGCGTTGAATCCTGATAGTATTTCATTCCAGTTTCATTCATTGTGCCATGGGAGAGGCGTTAGTGAGCCACGATCAGACCCACTCATTATCGCTGAACCTATTTCGTCGCTGTTGCCCAAAGAAGCATTAATACAGCCCTCACTGCAGCACACCTTCTGCGAATGTAAAGGAACAGTGTAACAGAGTGTGTGTGAGAGAAAAACGGCTGTTTCAGTGTCGTTTCGTTACTCGTCTCCCCAACAGCTTTGTGCTTGGGAACGAAGAAAAACAAGGAGGAAGACATAGCGAAGCACACAGAGCGCCATTCCCCGTTCTTCGTCACATTTATGGAATACACGTCCAACTGTCTTTAGCGCCATCTAACGCTGGCTAATTTAAGCATATTTATACACTCAACACTTTCACGGTATTCATCCTAATCTTGTCCGTCAGGTCTGCGCGTCAAACGACAACGTTTGTGTTTCGTGCCCGATATTAGTGGATATCACTCAGTGCAGCTTGAATGATACAATAATACATCACAAAAATCGCTTTTAGAAACTGTCACAAAAGAAATTGTGACACGAAAATTAAAGACAGAGGTTCGTGAAATTGACAAGCACTTGGTCTATAAGCATATCGCGCTGACCGAGAATGACGATTTTTCTCTGCTTTTTACACAAGATTCCAAGGTTAGGAGCGTAAACAATGATGAAAGATCGCTTAGAAACTGGCAAGGAACGACACTGCAGGATCGGCTGAAAAAAAGAGAAAGGGACGGCCCTGATCGTTCGTGGATGTTCGGTTCTACAAATCATCCGTGATAAATCATTTTAAACCACTGACTCTCTACACCATGAACGTCAGCAGGGGTCAACAACTCCGACTCATTTGACACGCACCACGGCAAACCGAAAATATACGACATTCACCCACGTCAGAGAAAGAAAAAGAGTTGAACAGATCCTCTTACTCATCTTCACTCATCCATTAAAAGTCCCGCGACCCTAATAGGTTTCACCTAAAATCGGGGCACCCCCCTCGGACAAACTTCCGCGCGTCATACATCCACAAGTTCTCACACTCTGCTGCGCGCTCCCGCCGCTCAGCTGCTTCGCGTCATCCTCGTGACTGGAACGTCACAAAACGTCACGTTCATGTGGTCTGCATCCACCAACCGGAGCTCGCCGATTGCTGGGGCACGTCACTATGACAACAAGAGGGGGCGTCCATATAAGAAGGGCCACGGCCGGCACATGATGCGTACTTCTCATCACGTCTGCTGCAAAAGTTAATCAGCTTCCAAACCGTTAGCCCTCTGTCCCACTTCAGACATAATCATGACAACCCAAGTCCGAAGTCGTTGTGTCCTATGCGGCCTGGTCCTCCTCGTATTGTTCGCTGTGTGCGTCGTCAGGACGGAAGCCTTCGTTGTCCGGGTGAGTGACCCGTTTTTTTTTCTTTTTTCTTCTTCTTTTTTGCGCAGTTTCTTAGTGATGATGAGGTCATGTGCGGTACGCCGGTGGCCAAGTGAAATTCCAGGTGCGGCTCTGCCTGCACATAGTGGGACATGTCTATGCATGCGTGATCGTTGTATGGATTGTTCTAAGCCCGACACTCCCGATCGTCCTCTTGCTTTGTTCAAAACGTATACACGCTTACAACAAGTGGCCGTGAGAAATCTGTTCAGTTTGCCTGAAATGTTGAAAACCACCGATCGATGGATTGGACAGTATTCGGCATTTCAGCGCTGTGGACGCTCGGTGTTGCCAGATCATGCCATGTTTTCTATACACCGATGTCGATTCGATTTTGTTCTTCACTAGTTTGCACTTGGACGTTGTAGCGCATAAAACTTTCGTTACACAATCATTTATTGAAAGGAAAATTCAGTTAAACCGAAAAAAAGTTCTGAAAGCTCGCTAAAACTGTCGGTTCCTCTCCAACTTTAGACGTTCTTGCTTCCAGACCTTTCGGGATGCTCCGTTTACTTTGTGAGGGTCGTTTCAAGCTCCGCTTGCAACGTCTTGCGAATGACTGAATTGGCACAAAGGCAAAATATAGCCTACCGTAGTTGCTTCTTCAGTGCCATGTCACGTTCCCATCATGGGAATTTCCACCACATGGAGTTTTCTCACCCTGTGTTTCCAACATTTTCTTCCAACATTTTGAGGACATTTTCTACACTCCTGGCATCTTTCTGTCTATTGATTCCCGTCATCGGTATTCTCCCACTCGTATCGTGTGTTCGCTCACTGACATCGTCTTCATCGTTCTTACAAAGTCTTACTTTCTCATTCATAGCGGTGCCACAAAATGTACGTGTCCTGTGAAACATGCAAAACTCACCAATGTTCTCTATCGCGTAGGATCCTGCCTGGGCAACGTCACACACGATCTGCAAAACAAAACTTACTTCAAAACCTGCGTGTGTGTGTGTGTGTGCGTGCTTTTTCCCTACTAGCACCACAAAGCGATTGTAGTTATGACACGAATAAATGGAGAGCGGGAAGAAATGGAGGGCCATGCAAGAGAGCTGCTTAGATTTCGATCAAACGACGGATACAGTTGAAAATTACAGGCAAGAAAAAAAAAAAAAATACTGGCCTAAAGTTTGCTGTAATTGAGAAAGAGGTCATGAGTTGCCAGGTGCGTTCTCACGATCACTCCTCATGTTCTGCTGTGAATCCAGCAGAGAATCCTGCTGTGGGGATTTCCCAGCGATATACTGGGCTAGGACCCTGTCACGGAAGTCTGGAGTGGCTCCTTCCGTGTAATAACTCAAGTAGAGTAACTCAAGAAGAATGAAGATCGCAATGTGACAGCAGAACCAGGCCGATTAACAGGGTAAGTTCATGATAAGGAAAGAGCTAGCAACTTGGGCCTGCAAGTGACCCTAACCAACGAAGAGCCACTAGAGATAAAATGAAGGCTTCCTGAGGACGCAACGTCAGACATAAACAAACAGCGTGGACAAAGCTCTCAGGTGCCCAACAAGTTACAAAAGTGCCAATCAGTCAATGGAATCGCCTACGCACACGTGAGCCCAAGAGCGGTCCTTGACTGCTTCAAGTGCACGCTTTGCAAGCCAAGCGCTGAAACCGCATCCGATGACCTCACAAACAAGTGAAGAGTTCCTCCAAGCTCTGAATCCGGTCACTTGTGGCTTTCCATCCATACTCGCTCGATTTTTCAGTGGATTTTGGTGCCACATGGAAGAAGCACCACTTGAGACCGGTCTCAAGGCCGACCCGCACGGTGCGTTTCACACCCGGAGCAAAATGGAGCACGTGCGACGTTCCGTCAAAAATGAAACCAACAAAACAAGTAAAATATACCAGAGCAGTCGATAAAAGTACAATGTTCCTGCGCACCAGCGGAATGGCCGAGTGCCTTCGCTTCCTGGCAATTTGCCGGGCACGGGTCAAAGATCCTGGGATCGAATCCTACGGTCGACTGTGCTGTAGCGGTGGGTTTTCCCCTTGCGGCGTATGTACGCTGCGAAGTTGGCCCAGGACGCCAGTCGTGACGTTGCCCGCACTGTGCTAGGCCGACCACGGCGAGCAGCCAACAACATTAGCACCACTTCCTGTGCGTTTTATGCGTTCATCATGCGGATTGACAGATGTATTTTCGCACGCCACGTGTAGAAAAAGACGCCACGCTCTGAAATCCATCAAATACGGTGACAAGACTAAATAAGGTCTGATGCCAACGCTTAAATGTACAAGGAGCATTTCTTCTTGAATATCAATGTCTACGCTTCAGTACGTCCGATACACAAATACCTCTTATAATTCTAGTTCAAAAGCTACGAAATAAGCGACTGTTCATTCAACTTGATAACGTTTCTATTCAAACGCGTTCCAGCATGACCTTGTTCTGGTCTTCGCAAGAAGTAAAAAAGTTGACGTCGCCGACCGCTCGTTGGCAAATATAATCACGTTCAAGGTTTTCTCCAGTGACTTAACCACGATAGCATAGCCTGATATGTGCTTTCGAAAATCACCTCTCGTGTTTGGGCGAAACATTAATTCTGCAACGACCACTCGAGTCGTGATGTGCATATATTGAGCATACGCAACGCGAACAGACCAAAGGGCTGGTCACAGGGTTCAACTGCAAAAACAAGTCCCACTCAAAGCCAAGGAGAGTTCCTTGTGCGCGTCATGCCAGTCTCAAAGGCCCTTTCCCAGCTTTAAGCCGGAAACACGTCTGGCCCGAAGGGCTGAGTGTCCTTTCCATGACGTGCATAGATCACGTGGCTGGGGAAGCCCTTGCGGCCATTCACCCATCGGAATCCCCTAAATGAGGGAGCTTTGTTCTCCTTGCCTAGCTAACGACAAAATGAGAGCAGAAATCGCATCCTATCGGTTGCGTTGCCAAGAACACATTTGACGCTCCTTTATGGTGGCCCTCATCTTCTTTCTGGTCGTGGTCTTATGCAGTCACAAGGCCCGCTTACACCAGTTACAGGTACCACAGGGACTGCAGCTGTTTATTAGATTTTTAAAATTGTAGACTCAGGGTTTCCATTGCAAATGTAACCTAATTGAAAAACCTGCTCTTGCGGGGAGGTTCATTCAGAGAAATTCGCTCGTGAACAACCCTTGCAAAGAAATATGGAAAAGTGAGGTTTGCCAACTTCTTGCGGAGAAAATATTTCCCTGAATGAAGCTCAACCTACCATGAGGAAGCTAAAATCGAACAGCTGTATCAATCGGCAGCTAGGGACATCCTGCAGCTTGCTCCACTTTCCGTCCACAGATAGCGCGTGAAGATAAGATTATGAAACCCAGGCAAGGTGTGACTTCCCATTATGAACGGGGATGCTGCATTCTGTTAAGGCGATAACCAATTATCACACTGGTTATCGGAGACCCCCTGCTGCAGTTGTCGTGTCGCAGCCTTTCGTGTCTCTTTTCTCGTTATTTGTGTGTACATAAGGTTTGACTTTTTGTTCACATCAGTTACAGCTGATTATAACAGAGTCTTAACTTTAGATGTAGACTGAAACGAAAAGAATTGTATCTTGTTTCCGCTGCGTTTGCACAAACGTCGAATGTCATAGAGTGTCCTTCTAGTAAGGACACACTAACTGTCACGAACCACCGTCCGACCCAACTCAATAATAAGTGTGCCGTACGTGTTACACGTGCGGTCTGTCGGCTCATATGTTGCACGTGCCGCAGGGTAGATCTGCGGATAATTTGGACCGTGCCCGAAATCTCCGCCACACGGCGTCAGTAACATTGTTTACATCTCACATACTGCTACCGTCCTCGCCCGGGATCGAACCCGCGAACTTGAACACAGAAGCCTGGCACGTTATCACTGTGCTACCGAGGGCGGCCCGACCCAAATCAGTTGTACTATAAATCTCCCACCTATTCACGCTTCGAAACCGCCCATCCACCACACGTGAATGAAACGTTCAGAAATTCCCGCATCTCGTTGGCTGAACCAGGAGGCTCCTTGACGGCTCTTAACATATGTATCGCGGGTAATCTATACTTTCGACCAAAAAGCTCGGCTCGGCTGGAAAATTCCCGGAATGAGGGGAGGGTAGTCAAGTGGAAGCAGACGATACTGTAGAGAGCGTCCCGGTCAATGAGCGTCCCCTGATAATTTTGAAACTTTCGCCTTTTTCCCGATGTCCTTCGGTTCTTCTCCGAAGACACAAGAGGCTAGGCTAAGCCACGTGGTTAAAGCGAACCCATATCCCACATGGTGGGTTCCTTCATTTTCATTACATACGACACTTTTCTATCCTGTCACAGATAAGTTGGCGATTCTGCGTAGCTCCGTTGATCTCATTCTCGATGACAAGCGAATACGCGGGCGTATAACATATCACAGCGATATCAGGGAAGTTTTCTATCAGATAAGCGTAACAGAAGTATTTCTGTTTTGACTCTACCGCTTTGTTATCAGTCTACTCTATTACGTTATACATGTAGGGGGAAAAATGTCTTGACGTTTATGTGTGACCAATTGTCGTCTTTGTGTCCTTTCAGAGGAGTACAAGTCGCTCATCGCAGACAGTTTGTGGAGCGAACGCGGCGTGTGGGTGGCACCTCTACCAGCCGTTTGACAGGCAGTTCGTCGAATATTTCCCGAGCCCGTGAGTGCTTTACTAACACTATTCCATCTGGGCCAATGCATTCGAGTGCACTTACCGATAGTGACTTCGCTGCAATCAAATCAGTACTTTGTTTACAAGGGCTAGACAATACTCGTAATTAATTATCTTTGTGTTGCAGGGTTGCCCAAGTCCCTAGCTTAACACGTCGATTGAATTAATAACACTATCTATGTTTAGGAACTACACTATAGGTCGGAAGTACCAGCTTTCTATAAAATTTCTTACAAATGCCTTGACATGATTTAAGTCCTTTCGTGAAAATTAAAGAACCACAGCCCCATTAACATTTGTATGGCCTGTACCGACTGCTGAGCCTCGTGATAATACAAGGTTTTTAACAGTTCCGTAACGCTCAGGACTTAAGTAAAAAAAAAAAAGTAGAATCTTGAAATGAATTTATGCCTATTGCTTGCTTAGCTTTTCGTAATTATGCTTTGTATACCAGATTTAAAGGGCCCGGGACGACAAATTTTTCTTCCAAGATTTTTTGCTTCAATATCGAAGCGGGTAACATATAAAACATTCCTACAGAGTTTCGAAATAATTGGCCGGGTTGGTTCTTTTTAAATCAAGCGCTCCGTAAAGCGCCAGGTGGCTTCTCCTCGCCCTCTGGAGCAGGAAAGCTGTGACGTCAACGCTGCCTTGGGACACTTGTCCCCCTGACGGCATTACGCAGCATTGCCGTACTAGTTCTCACATCATTTGAATTCATTTGTAATTTGTCAAAGAGTTTTAATGAAATGCGGTTTCTGACTTTTCAAGCCATTGACTCGTATTGTAAACTGTGGGATGGGTCAGTCCGAAGGGCTAACCACATCGGTTGACTCTTTCAATGACGTTGCTAAACTCTTCCACGATGAGCCCACAAGTGATTCGCGCCCTCAAGCCACAAGTAGCCAGAAATCCGTAGCACGAGCCACAGTCCCGTTTCTGTTTTGCTGGTGGCATTTACGCATTTCCGCGAGAATATGACGGCTCCGATGAATACGCATTCATTCGGCGAGAGGAAAGGCATTTTCGATGCCGAATTAAAAAAACAACGGTGGCGTTTCCGGCAGTAAGATTGATGCGTGTCACTGCAAACTAAAAATCAAACTGTTGACCCGCGAGATGTCACGGACCCTTTAAAAGAGTTCTCGATATGCCGAAAGAACTTGAACCTTTATCTTGGGCCTCCGTGTATTAAGAGATAATTTTGTAAGACTAATAAACTGTGTGTCCATGTGTGTTAAATCCTTCAATTGTGTGTGTGTGCAGATGCACGTGCCCAGAAGGCACAGACTGCATAGCCGATCGGGATGACGTGTCCATCTCCTGCTGGGTGTATAGCTGTAAAAGACCGGCTGAGGCAGAAACCAAATGACGACGTTCGACCCGGATCCAGGGCTGAAACAAAAGCACAATCGGAGTGGAACGCCGAGTGTTGCCGCTGATTCTCCTTTCTGCGGCCAGAGGGCGCCACTAGACGGCCTGTGACACCTAGCGGCGTCCTTCCGCCACACACACGCCAGGCTTAATTTATGGTGAAAACATTCCACACAACCAAGCTCTCTGCCTCCCTTCGAGATTCTCAAGCACATCATCCATGTATTATTTATTATCGCGAAAGGAGAAGAAGTCGTCATGTATAACTTAATTATTATTATTATTTAGAATTTATTTCATTGTGTTACGTTGAACAAAGCGACACGTTCTAGCAGTGGCTGGACGATGTAAATAAAATGAAATCACTGCAGTGAATAACATTTTGTTAATTGTCAGTCATGCGCCCAGAGGATGACGTGAGTGCAGACTCTGCTCAAGTTACTAACACTTATACTTCGGGTAACTTGTACATGCCTGCTTCAATGGCACCTGGCAGGACAAGTAATGGCCAAGCAGAGCGCCCCTCTCGCGAAAAACATTCAACTCCAGCTTGTTGCTCATGACGCCGGGAAAAAACAAACAAAAAAACGTTACTGTCTCTCATGGTTCTACCTGCACTCAGTCCCCAGAAGAAGACTGGGAGATCTTAGAACTTGAACGGACCTCGAATATGGCGATAGAAACCTCTATTGTTTGTATTATCTGTACCGGGATACGACATTAGGGATCATGCCCTCGCCTCCATGTCGAACAATATGTTCAAGGCCCTAGAACTCGTTATTTTTGTGTTGGAAGGAAATGACAGCACCATGCAACAGACTTCTTCCTCTACCTACAGCAGTGTGAATGAAACCAATTAACCTCTCAACTTTTCCCCCTCTTTGTCAGTGCCATCAGTGCACCTTCTCTAAATGGCGCCCAGGAAAAATAAACACAAGTAATTTGGTGAACTAGTTGACCTGTACCGCAGCAGCTCGCACCAAGCTGACCCGCGATTGGGGACGCTCTATGTGAACGAACTGGAACGCAAAAAAGGGATCAAGCAGTGACTGAGCAGAAGTGTATTTCGTTCCCGCCTCCGAACACTCATTTCCACCGCGAGACCAAACAGACGACGAAGCAACAGCTCTCGTCGTACCCAAACTGCCTTGCGCTGGCGCGCTCGCGAAGTTTCTAGTCTGCTCTTAGCACACCCTCACAAATAAAAACTACGCATGGATCAATGGAACATAGACCACTCGATCTTACGAAAGCTAAAAACCACATCAAATAAACGGTGGTTCATCTCAAAATACAGGGCGACTGCAAACATTTACAGATATCAAGGGCGATTCGAATATGGCCAAGAGGGGGAAAAGTAAAAAAAATATATATATATATATATATATATATATTACTACATATTAACACACAATTAGACGTTGCTTAGACGTGCAATGGCATAAACGCCCATTTTTTACTGCGATTTCTTATTTATTTATTTGTTTATTAATTGAATTCATTCAAAATTCCTCCACAAAGATAGATATTCAGAGGTCGGCTGTAACAAAAGTCAATGCCATCAGAGTAAGAGGTAGAGGAGACATCTGCCGCCTGCATTTGTCTCCGGAAACACAATGCACGTTTGCTTTCGCAATTTCCCGACACACTTGTACGCACTACACAAGGAAAGAGCAAAGAACCCCAGACGGCTAAGCGCAAGCCCACAGGCGTCGGCCGAGCCGCGGTCATCTTCGGTAAGTCTGCTTCGGCTCACCTATAACAGCGAAAGGCAGTGTTTCGCATCCAGACGCGAAACGTTGAATTCGAGCCAAGTAAGTGCCAAAACGTTCCTGCGATTTATCACACTCACGTTAGATAGCACTGTCATCTTCCTTCTCTCCCTTCCTGTCTTACACGTTTTCCCCATATCAGTTCAGCCTTTCCCGTTGACCCCCGTCAAAAACATGCGCGGTCGCCTGCCAGCACAACATTTGTCTCCGAGAGTACATGGCCGTGAGCACTCGAGAATCGCTCCCAACCTGAACATGTCGAGCGTTGCCGCCACTCCACACACAGGGCACCCACGTAGATTTTAGTCACCAATTAAAACGCTTTCGTCGCTGCTGTTGTCACCCGAAAGCAGTCCCACAACCTCTCGTCTCATCGACTCGCACCTTTTTGTCTTTTTTATCGAGATCGCTCTAGATTAAGAGCGGTACACGAGTTACGCATGCTCAGATAAGGTATATGTGTGGCAATATCGAGCTGCAAATTGTGGTCTACTCACAGGTGCAGACAATGCGGCTGTTTATACACCCGTGGCAGCATTGCAGTACAGGTACGCATACGGGGCTTCGTGTCATCTGGGAGTGACTCTCGTCTGCCACACCTGAAAAACCGCAGATGGCAAAACTGTTACGCTAATTTCGGGATAGGCGACGCAGTCGTAGCTAGAAATTTCATCGATTGTATTCAGTAACGTTATACGGGCTCTCATACATCTGACGCGACGCAAGGAATCACGTGATATCGACAAGCTGACGACAAAAAGGTGAGGCCCTTCACTCGGCTTTGCACAGCTGTGTTGAAATTCCAAGTTGATATGCACCAACTCAACAGTTTAGCAGCACAGTACTAGATGTTCATCGTGATCCTAGACACTTGTATTACGCGGATGACACAGTTGATGAGTGGACGTATTACGAAGCGCATAGCTTGTACGTTCCCGACGGGCTGTTCAGATGAATGAGAACCTATAGGACACTGACATGCACTTGAGCTTACTCGTATATAAAACTTACTTCACCCTGCACTCATATGTGCTTGAAGAAGACTGCGAAGACAAAATGTGGCAAAGAGAAGCACCACTGAGCATTAACTCAAACAAAGACACTGAACTGATAAAATTCCAAGCATGGTGTAGGAATCTACAAATGTGTTTCAATAAGACCATTCTGTAATAATATAGCAATATATATATATTTTTTTTGTCTCCATGGTAAAATGCACCATATACGTCATCGACTTGAATAAATGAGAGCGCTGTATTGTTTCGTAGCCTAACTATCGGCAATGATTACACTGAGCTATATTTTCCCTGTACTTAGTTTATCCTGCTGTAGGTTGTCACACATGATTGCAGCAAAAGTGGAATGCAACCTGTCACGTCACATGCTACCCTGACATGCATACAGCCCTATGTCCCACTATGTAGCCACAGGTGTACAGTGTGTACATGTAAAGGTTCGCTTACATATTGCAAAATCCACTAGGGCCAATATTACACCGCATATCACGAAACTCCCATCACGTGAGCAACCTTAGCAGAAGTACGAGTGGGCCACGCGATATCTCCTTATCTATGCGAAGCCTAGCGCTCCACAAGCCTGCCTTATCTTCGTTCCAAACGTACATAGAGTTCTTCCAAACATAGTGACAGGAGGCAGATATGGCCGTCCGCCTTAATCCTCTCCCTAACGAGAGCAGTGATTCAAATGTTCCGAATCTCCCTTAGGAACATATATCCATTTCTTGGGCAAGTTTCACGAAAGGCAACGGCATCGGACCCGATAAAGACGGGATGGCTTCAATCTACGAGACGTGAGCTGTGGTCGACTGCCTTCCGTGTCTTCCAATGAAAGCTGCTCGCGATCCTCCGGTGAAGACATGCTTTCCAGGAGCTGCTTCTTCAACAGGTACGCATCGATAAGCGATTGGATTGTTCATCAATGACTGGAAAATGCTTTGTTGTGGACCAGCCCTCCCCTCGTGGTCACGTACTCCTCCGAATGTACGCGTTATTATGATGTGTGACATGGTACATCATGTTGATCATTTCACTGCTTTTGGCACGGGGACAACGCACCCTGGGTGCACCTACTCACCGTTAGCAAGTCTAGAGCGCACATAACATTTGTAACCACAAAGGCTTTGCCATGAGAGTGTTCAAAGACTGACATTTGATTGACTATATATTTGGCTTGACCTCGGCAAAGTACCCACATGCTCATGAAAGCCGAAAGTGGGCGACTATCGCGTCCAAAGACATACTTTGACGTAACGCGTGCCCCTTTAATCACCGCCTATCGGAAGCGTTGCCTCACGTGTGCCGGATCCACCAGGCGTCTTTATCACCTTCTGGCATCCTGCTGTTCCTGTTCGCACAGACAGCACACATGTACCAGACAGCTTGCTGTGTCCAAGTACAGTCTGTAATCATTTGAGGAGACTTCTAGACTTTCGTTTCTTTTATAAGCTGATTTTTTCAAATGGCACGATGCTCGGACTGTGTTTGTCTGTGTTGATCTACGCAATCTGCAAGTGTCCTCGATGGAGCATGAAGTGTTGGGCGTGACGCCTGTTCTTTGTGGCCCGACACAGAAGGGAGCATGACGTTTAAGGAGCGTCACACAGGAGCGCCAAAGGAAGAAAACGTCTCAATCGCATGTAGTAAGTGATTTGCTTCCGATCGTTACGGTCTCTGCGTAGCTTCCCGGATTCATTCGGACGTCCAGTGAGCATCCGTGAGGTATACCGCGTTCATTTCTTCTTGACAATCTACATAACGCCGCGAAACATAGGATGTCAATTTCACTATACAGAGGCTCATCTCTTCTCCTTTCATTGATTAGTGGATGAAAGGAAGAATATTGTTTTGAGAATCTGTAGCCAGTTTCCATTATATGTGACGCTGCCATATGCGTACGGCCTTTTTTATTGCCTTTTTCCTCGTCGTACCAATGAATGCCGCTTTAATTAGTGAGGAAAGCAGTCGTGGAAACGTTTGCAAATGATCTGACAGGTGTTTAGTATGGCGATGAAGACGGTCATCTGTTGTGGTTTGAAAATTGGGAGCCAGCACAACGACGTAGCCAAACGTCACCAACCTACGCGCTGCTGGTGATCGCCAAGTAGCTGTACACTGCTGGTATGGTGACGTTCGACTTATTTATATTGTAAAGAACAGTAGCGAAGAGGGTAAATGTGAGCAAAAAGAAAAATGAAGCGCGCACAGCTGTACTTTGGGAGTAATAGAAAAGAAAATATTAGGGGGGCGGTAGTTACAGCCGACGTTTCGAAGGCAGCGTTGAAGAATTTGTGTGTGCTGTCGCTTTTCGTCTCCCTCGTCTTAGGACTTCCTCAGTCACTTCAAGATACCTGACAACTACATCTGAAATGTTACGAACACGACAAGCAGTGACGAACCATTTCGAGAATGGCATAGTTCCTTTGAGCAAGATAGGCCTACACTCTGTGGTACACAAATTACGGAACAAGCGGGCATCTTAACCTTTTTCATCAGCAACGCAATCCTTGGCTGTGAGTGGGCTGATGTCCATTATAGGTTCACGCGGCCATTCTTACGTCATGAGCCTCTCAAATTTTGTCCCTTCCTTCCTCGCAGGCAAGCTCTCGCCTCCTCCTTCATCCAAGTCACCGGCTGCCCGTGATGTCATCGGCGTTCTAACCGCCGTTGGTGCCGGCCTTTGCCTCACCCTCGGCGGCCTCTTCGTCAGCCTCGTGGTCAACGTTCCCGCGCTCACTGTGAGCGGCGTCCGAAGCAGTTTCGCTGTCGTCTACCTTCTGCCTTTCCTCCTCTACTTCCGACCATCTCTGATTCCTAAAAGCGGGCGGCTGGAATTGGCCGGAGTCTCCGTAGTGTTTGCCATTAAGTTCCTTACATTTACACTGGGCGGTGTGAGGCTGCCCCTCGCTGAATTTTCCCTCCTCCTTAACACGACGCCATTATTCGCCGCACTACTAAGCTGCCTCTTTCTTCGCGAACCTTGTGGATCGCGAGAGGTTGTAGGGGGAGCCATCGTCCTTGCCGGTGTAACTATAGTCTTCCTGCCAAGTCTGCTCATTCAACAGTTTTCGCCAGTAGGGCCCATTACGCCTAATCCTCTTCTTCCCACACCATTTCATTCCCCCATTCCACCAGCAAAGCTCACCACACCGCCCACTTTCACGCCGTCTACGAGCACGCGGATAACAAATCCTTCTGCTTCGCCACTCAACCAAACCTCTATCCCACTAACTGCTGCCCCGTGGGTCCCCACCACCATAAATGTGACAAGTGCCCCTAAGTCCACAACTACTAGTCAGAGCAATGCAACGACACCTCACACAAACCCTACCGCCCCTCAATTCCACAGCAATGTCAGTTCTACTACACAGACCCATGGCAATATCAGCTCACCACCTTCCCTTCCAGCAGCTAAGACAACGTCAAATACTCCTCATGCTCCAAACACAAATATCTCCTTCCTCCAAACCTCCAAAGTATCTCCCCTCCTCGCCAGCTTAGCTATCAAGTCGTCGATGACTTCCACTGTTGGGATAAGTGTGACACTCCTATCATCTGTCGCAAACGCTGTAGTGCTCGTGTGGCTACGCCGTCTGTGTGACATCTCGCCGCTGGTAATTGCCTTTTGGGCCTCGCTTGCCACGACCGTGCTGTGTTTGCCTCTTTCAATCATCCTTGGACAACTGGGAACGTGGAATATGCTTTCTGATGTCCTCTACATAGCCCTGGCTGGGGTGACGTGCCTGCTGTCTTCATACCTTCCAGCCGTGGCCTGCTCGCTCACCCATGCTGGACGTGTTGCGATAGCCATGACGTCGGGTGTTATCTTCTCCTTTGCGCTTCAAGCCATTGTGCAGATGGTAGCACCTACACCTTGGTCACTCGTTGGAGGTGGATTCATTGTGGCAGCCGTCGTCATCACGAACGTAGATGTCGGTGACATTACGGCCAGGTGTGACAGACGTGTGTGTGATGACTCTTCCGACGATCACGCTCCGCTCACGGACAGTGTGAAGAAGGAGTATGGTGCAGTGAGTATTGAAGGAGGCATGACTGCCAAAGGCTTCTGACACACTTCATGCCAAGTTCGAGGTGTATTTTTAGGAGCGAGGATTCAACTGCAATGTGGTGGCACTGTTGAGCATTAGGTGTGTGAGGATAGAAGTGAAATGAGGTGTCAGAGCTTGGCGTCACGGCCCTCATACCATCAACGTAATGTTCTTCGCCACTCAACACTGACAGCAGTATTATTATTGTTTTTATGAGCTTTTAACCTTTTTGTTGTTTTATTTTATAACTATCCATGACTAGTTAATAGTTAATGATCCTGTATCTCCCCTTCTCCTTTATGTTACAGAAATCTCTCTCTGTCTCACGAGGCTGGCATATTCAGAACATTGAGGTTTACATAAGACAAATGTTTTATCAGTTATTTGTTATACTTGTTAGGTGTACAATAAACAATGGCATATCAGGAAATATTTTGTGTGTTTAGAAAATTAACTTAACTGAGTCCACTAATGTAGGGTTTATACAAGCTGTACAGAAATAAAGACTGTAGTAGAAACAAACTGTGTTCTCGTTGGTGTTTTTTCTAAATTGTAGAACATCATGACAGAGTACTGCTGAACGAAGACATCGCATAAGAAGAGATCAAAAGCTTATGCCAACAGTTAAGAACAATCACTAGCACCAGTGTAGTAGATTCCGAGAAAGCCAAACAGTGATGACAAAAGTCATGCCCACACATCTTGCAAGTAGTGTCCCTCTTTCTGCATCTTTTTCACATAACTCTCGGCCTCCTCTGCGCTTGCCACAACTTTGTTACTGCAAAGCACCTCACAGAATGCAGACCGCACATCAGTCGACATGCCCTTTGCATCTCCACAAACATACACATGACAGCCTTCTTTTGTGATCATTTTCGACACACCTTGCCCATGCTGCCTCAAACTGTCCTGTACATACTTTGACTTAGCACAGTCCTTGCCTTTACCATTTTGTGTTCCTCTCGAACATGCCACAAACAGTCTTGAAAGAACCCCCCTTTGTAAAAGACGCTCAAGTTCTTCCCTGTACAGGAAATCAAGGTCGAGATATCTGCAACCAAAGAAGAGCCACGTTTCTCCAATTCTCAAAAAAGTCTCTCGGTCAGACAATGATTGCCGCTCTAAGCATTGATCTTTCCACTGCAAGTAACACAAGAATGGAGCCAGTCCTGAACCATGTGCAACCATAATTATCTTAGCATCAAGCTCTCTTGAGAACTGAAAGCTTACATTTCTTCGCAAGTAAATTTTTATGACATGTTTTGCGTCGTTCAATGAGAGCTGAACTAATCTTCTTTCTACCCCTTCCTTATTTCTCTCCCTCCAATCCAGAGCAAGCTTGGTTAGCCAGCTTGTACAAAGACCCTCTCTTGCTCCAACCCCATAGGCCTGCTCTGGAAATACCACTTGCTTGTAGATTACTCGAAAACTACAATTTTTCGCAGCTACTTCGGACCAAGATGACACAGAGTAGAACCTCGGCTGCAGCCTTGGAAGATATTCCAGTAGTAGCTCTGGTGGTGGGCTACATGTAGAAAATACTGTTAATAAGTCGAGAATGGTCATCTTCTGCTCCAAGATAATGTTTGTGTATTCTTGAGAGCCTCTACAACTGCTGAGCCACAGGAGGAGGGCCTTTTCTTCTTCATCTTCTGTATGCTCCGCAAGCGCTCTCAAAAAAGTCTTCTTTAGCACACCGCGGATATCGCAACAAGTACTGAACAAGTGTTTCAGCGTTGTTGGTTCCTGTGGAAAATGGCCAAATTGCTTTGCAGACTTTTCCGGTCTTAAGAATCTTACAACACAGGGCGTATCTCTTCTCTCTTTTCCATATTTAACAAGCTCCAGAAGATCGTCAACTTCCTTCGCAGCATTTGGACACAAAAAGCCAAAGGCATCACCAGGCATATAGGCTGCATTTGAAAAGCTTAATTTAACCTCCCGGTTTGTGTCACTCGATAGGCTTGTAGTTGAGCCATCCCTGGCAGGTACTCGGACAAATTCCAGTTCCCACGTATCCTTGACAGCGTCAGAACTGGTGAGGCGTCGGGCGGAAGTGAGTTCTACTTCGAACAGATTTGACGCAGCAAATGGAAGCGGTTGGCCATTCTGCCACTTGAGATCACAACCGCTCCAATGGATGCCCTCAAAAAACTGCAGCAGCAGGGATGATGGGTTAAGGGTCGGGCACTGTATGTCAGCGTCACCATCTAACACACAACGGTACGAGTATGATGAATCACTGTACGTTTCGAAAAGTTTCTTAATCCTGTACAGAGCGCTGTCGGAGAAGCTTCTTACTTCACTCGGTATCGTTGCTTCCATGTTCTCTTCCAGCTCCGTCAAGAAAGGCACGCAATAGGACCACTTACAAGCTGAGAAATCAATCACGAAAGCTAAAGCACCAAAACCCCGGCGCAGCAAAGTTTTCAAAACTGAGTGAAGTCCGCACACGCTTGCGCTCTTTCGAAAACGAAACCTCGATGAAGAGATGCTTGATTCCAGACAAAATTGTCCACAAACACAGTTGCGCCTTTAATTTAACTTATTCGTCTGGAGTCCGTAGACCGAGTGCAGAACACACCCACCATCTAATTACTGCTACCACTCAACTTTTGTTCTCTTCTGACGATGCCTACACCACTAAAACGTGACACAACGAATGAATGACATGGGCGCCGCCATTATTGACCAAAGCACTTTGAGACTCCTATCGCCGACCATCGAAAGCAAACGAAAACAACTATAGTACGTGTCGACGAGGTATAATATTCATGATTAGTCTACCCAGATCAGCCTCGAATTCTATAAGTAGCAAAGCTGCCAATCTCACACAACGAAAATGACGAAAGGCGTTTCATCATCCGATCCAAGCCAAGCCAGTAAATTCTGGACTAAACTGCGAAGTGAGAGTACGCATGCAAATGTTGTGATAATGTGTTCAAATTTGTGTGCCGGCAGCGACGCCATCACGCATGACACGACAGATACCATCTCTGCTACAACATCTGCATGTAAAACATGCGGTGGCGAACCACAGGTAATTTTACGAAACCGTGACCCATACTGCAAGCCATGCTTCTTGAGCAACTGCACTCACAAGTTCCGATCCACGCTCGGAAAGTCCAGACTCATAAAACCCGGGGACAATGTTCTCGTCTGTTTTTCCGGCAGTCCTGCATCTTCTGCTATGATCAGATTCGTACTCGAAGGACTTTCCGAAGAAGCTCATAAACGATTCCTGTTCAAACCTACTCTCCTATACATTGACGATTCTGTTGTACGTGGCATCTGCGATGACCATGCCGACGTTGTCAACGCCATGAAGAATACAGCTCTGTCATATTACACTATACCACTGGAACTAGTTTACGCCCAGGGACCACTACGTTTCAATGCGAGCTACAGCAACGACAAACTCCGCCAAGCTTTTATTGAAACGTACTCCAGTTTTTCGACATTGACAGACCGTGAAGGATTTTATGGGCTCGTGCTGCGTCAGCTTATGGTCCGAATCGCGCGAGACAACGGTTTCAAAAAGCTCTTCACCGGCCAGACAGGAACTGTGCTTGCTGCCAGGTTACTGACTACTTTAGCACTTGGTCGTGGAGCCCAAATTCGCGACGAATGCGGTTTTGTGGACTCCAGGGATGAAGATGCCACGATCTTGCGACCAATGCGGGAATTTTCAAGTGAAGAAGTTGAACTTTTTAATTTGCATAGTGGAATTCAACACAGTGCAAAGCAACATCAAAGTACTGGTTGTCACTCTCACACCAGTGTTGCTAGGCTAACACAGAACTTTGTAAATGGATTGCAAGCAGATTTTCCATCTACAGTATCGACCGTGTGGCGAACCGGAGAAAAGTTAACGGCAAGAGAATGCAGTAAGGAGACCTGCAGGCTCTGCAGGTCAAAGCTGGACTCCGTGGATCCTCCTGCAGCTTCAGCTGTAAATGCACTCAAACTTACACAAAGGCTTTCAAAGATGACTACCGATGAGAGGACATATGCTCATTTGTGTTATGCTTGCAAAAACTTATCCGACAAAATCGCTTCTTTATGCCTGCCAGTAACC
>JARGYV010050585.1:0-13385 GCA_029532675.1 Ornithodoros moubata | reverse complement strand
TTTAACAACTGATTGTTTGCTATCTAAACGGAAACATTATTCAGGATGTTTTCGAAGTTACCTATTTCTCGTACCCCTGTGACCTTATCTGTGTCAAGTGACAGCTATGATACAAGAAAGCTGCTCTAGTGAGACATCGTGAAGCCACTATCGTCTCTATATTGTGAACACCTTTGAACATTGACTTTTGTGCAGCTCGTTTGTAAGCCGCGGTTGCCCATCAGACATGGTTTCTGAGATAGGACGTACATAGCTGATAAATCTTGCTATAAAAATCTTTTAAGCCTGATGATAGCAGTAATCAAACCATAATCGAGGGAGGGGGGAAGAAAAGACTATACTTACGATTCGAACTAACCCTTCTGACTAATAAGATTGCTAGGCTTGGTACTGCAAGTTGGTTCCACCTCACGTTTCCGAGCTGTAGGTGAAGCAAACTTTACGGCTCAAAAACAGACACACCTGGGCAAATTACTTTTAAAATGCAGTTCAGTTGCAGTGCAAATTACCCTAACCAAAATATAATCGAATTACATTACAATTACTATGCAAAAGTAAGTTCGTTACAAAGCATTATTGCCAGCTCAGGATATTGAAGTTGTGTTTATCACCAGGCGACGGCTTGCTGTGTGAACAAACAAGATATCCTGCTTATTGCGGCATACAAATTCATAAAGTTTCTCTCACTGCATAAGCTTTTGCTACAGCATAGAAATAAGTGGCTCTCAAAATGACCATCGCTTAAGCTGTTCCTCTTGTGGGTTAACGTGCCCTCTTTAGCTACTAGCGGTAGATGCCAAGAGCAAAGGGTGAAAGCAAAGAATGCTCTATTGAATTACTTTTGTAGCGTCTGCCTTTGCAAGGCGCAGATGACTGAAAACACTTGCCTTGCTGCTAAGAAAGTAATGAGTAAAATTAATGAAACATTAAAATTACTGCCTGAATGTAGTTAAGTTACATTACAAATTATCATAAAAAGTAATCCAGTACTGTGATTTCATCACTACCCAGCTCCAAAAGCAGGTACCACAGCCACTTGATTCTGACATTTTTTGTCTACACGGTGCCAGCAGGAGTCAACTCCAACAGAATGCATATAGCTAAAAAAGAAGAAACAGCTTAACAGCCTAAAGCAGCCACTCGAATCTTTCGTACGGTGTGTAGAGGACATAAAATTGCTTTTATTAACACGCGACAGACAGAAACACAGATGTTAAAAACTAAAAGTGGCCGATGATAAGAAGAAATAAAATACATTTACAAGACAATGCGCGGGTCCTAGCCACCTGGGAACTTCACAGTTCTTGGCGATGCCGTCATAGAATATAGTGAAGATGAAAGACCACTTAAATAAACAAACGACAGTACTGTCTGCTCAGTCCTCTTCGTCCGAATCACTTCCAAAGTTGTACTTGACCGGCGCCCGTGCTCGGCCCGTCGTCGTCCGGGACATAGCAGGCGCCGCGTCAATATCGGCAAAACTGTCGTCCTCTTCCGAAGAGTCCGCGGCTCGCCTCGACTTTTTTGCCTTGCTCGCCTTTGGTCTCTCACCATCCGAGTCATTCTTCTTCTTACGTCCCCTGGCTGCACCTCCGGCTGCTTTCTTAGGCTTTGGCTTGAAGTCTTCCTCAGACATGTCCTCGTCACTGTTTACTGTCTGCTTTCTAGCTGGCTTCTTGGGCTTGGGAGCTGCCGCCGCAGCCTTTGGTGCAGCTTTTGGCTTGCCGTCTTCCTTCTTGTCAAAGAGTGAGTCAAATGCTTCCTCGCCACAGCTCACTCGCTCCGAGAGGGGGACCAGCTCAATGTTACTGTCACTGTCAAACATGCTCTTTTCCCTCCCATTCTGCTGTGGAAAGTCGTCGTCACTGTCCTTGTCTTCGATAACCGCCGGCTCATCTTCGCTTTGCACACGTCTCTTGGGTCGTGGCACAGGAATCACGTCGTCCTCATCGGTTCCATCGAAGATGTCGTAGTCGTCGACGTCCTCCGAGTCGGAGTCTTCTGACCAGGGCTTCCTTCTCTTAGTCGGACTCTTCTTCTTGTCAACTTTGGTTGTGGAGGGCTTGCGCTTCTGCGGCACCTTATCCACCTTCTCACCAGTCGGGCTTTCGCCGGTCTCCGTCTTCACCCCACCGTCCTCTGACTTCTTCTGCCGACCTTTGCCCGCGGTTCCTCCTGCTGCGGCTTTCTTCTTTGCATCCCACTCCACCTTGGGGATGACACGTTCCCCGTCGACAGCTGGCTTCGTTTCTTCCGTCATGCTCTTGGCAGACTTTGCCCGTCCCTTTCCTGTCTTGACGACGGTCTTGACGGTGCTTGCCTCATCTTCTCTCTCCTGCTTCTCGACTTCGTCCAGCTTTTCCAGGAAAGCCGTGATGTCCTCCTCCCACAGGTTTTCGGGGGACTTCTTGCGGAGGTTCTCCAGTTCCGCACGTTTTTCGTCTCGCTTCTTCAAGAGGTCCTCTTTCCGTTCCCGTGTCAGGCTCCACAGGGGCATGCCCAGAAGGTAGTTGTAGCTCTCGGCAGACTCGTCTCGCTCCTCCTCGTTTTGAGACTCGGCGCCCTCGTCTTGAGTGTCCTCTTCGTCTTGCTTCTCTTTGAGCTGCTTCTTCCACTCGGCCAGCGGGTCAGGGTCGTAACCCCGGTCCACGAGGGTCCTGATCATCTCGACCTTCCTGCGGTTCTCGACTTTCACTACTCCTTCGATCTTCTCCAGGATGAAACGGGCTTGGTTCTCCAGTTTCTTTGTTTCTGCTTCGAGCAGGCCCATCATGTATGCCTTTCTTTTCTTGTAAGCTTCCAGACGGGTCTTGTGGAACTCTCTCAGAATTTCGTCCGGAGTGCTGTAGGAGGTGAGAACGCCGTTTGAATCGAACAAAACCATGCACGACGTCGCCATTGTCGTCTGCAACTTGAACACTTTGTGGAGTCCCTCGTCGCGGGCACGCGATAACTTCTCCTCTGTCATGGTGACCACGAAGCGGACCGTGGTGTCCGTGTGGTACTCCTTGTAGTCTGTGATGAGGGACGGCACTTTTTCTGATCCGTGCAGCATCGTTTCTAGAACCTGCTCCTTGTAGGTCTGTGTCCATGTCCGGATTGGAAGTTCCGTGATCTCAATGGTGGTGGAGCTCAGAAGCGCCACCTCTCCACTGATGAGGAACTTCTGCGGCTCAACCTGGTCTATGGTGCCACGGAAGTTCTTGAACCAGGGCTTCATGGGCTGCGGCTCTTCCCCTGCGAGCAAGCGCCTCAGGTTGGCCACGATCTCCCTGGGATTGTAGTTTGGCACTTTTGTGCTCCAGCCAGTCCCAATGCCTTCGGCTCCATTCACGAGCACCATGGGAAGGATGGGAATGTAAAACTCTGGCTCAATGCGGAGGTTGTCGTCATACAGGTAGTGCAAGATGGGGTCGTCAAATGCTGGCATGACGCACCGGGCTATGGGACTGGGCATGGTAAAGATATATCGAGGGCTGGCAGCGTCCTTGCCACCCTGCAAGCGGGTACCAAACTGACCAATGGGCTGCAGAAGGTTGATGTTGTTGCTGCCCACAAAATTCTGTGCCAAGTTAATAATGGTGGCCATCAGTGACACTTCACCATGATGGTAGGCAGAGTGCTCTGCCACAGAACCTGCCAGTTGGGCAACCTTGATTTCGCGCTTCAAGTTCCGCTTGAAGCACGTGAAGATAACTTTACGCTGGCCCGGCTTGAGACCGTCCACGAGTGACGGAATGGACCGCTCGTTGTCCATGTTGCTGTAGAGGATGAGCTCCTTGTTGACAAAGTCTTCGAAAGTGACAGCCTTAGTCTCCTTGCCATAGAGGTACACTTCTGGGAGACCTAGTTCTCTACGCTGCTTGCGTTCCTCCATTCCGCTGCGAAGCCACTCCTTGCGCTGGTCCACCATCTTCTTGCTAAAGGCCAGTTCGATGGCACGATCATCTTCCCCTCCCTGGTACCGGAACCGGATGCGGTGACGGATCATATCGGAGAAGTACTCCTTGGCCTCTTTGGCTGTGCTAGTACCCAAACCTGGTAGTGGGGTATAACCGTACTGAACATGATTCATGGCCATTCACCATCTGCTGTGTACCAAAAAATAGTGACACTTTATATGCCAGCGATCACTGCAAGGAGGGTAACCTCAAGCACTTGACATAAGCATCACTATTTTAAGGACACTAAAAAAGTCTGGGACTACTGCTTCCGAAAGAAGGAAAGCCTACCTTTGTAGTACTTTACCCTCCAGCGTTGCCAGTCATTTGTTGCCGTCTTCCATTCCTCAAACTCTGGCAGCGAATAGAATGAGAGCTCAGTCTTCCCCTTGCTCGCCTTCACGATGGGAGTGATGAACTCCTCGAGGAACGGGAGCCTCAAGAGGGATGGCCAGTTGTGGTGGATGAAGTTGATGAGTAGGCCCTTGATGTGGGACCCGTCCTGGTCCTGATCGGTCATGATCATGAGCCGACCGTAACGGAGTGTCCTAAGATCGTCTTCTGTCTCGTACTTCTTCTTGTACTGCAGCCCCAGAATCTTGATGAGGTTGTTGATCTCTGCGTTCTCCAGGATCTGTTTGTGGGACGCCTCGCGGACGTTGAGCATCTTGCCGCGGAGCGGAAAGACACCGTACTTGTCACGGCCGACGACTGCCAACCCGGACACGGCCAAGGTCTTGGCCGAGTCTCCTTCCGTAAGGATGAGGGTGCAGTCAATGGAGTTACGGGTGCCAGCATCGTTGGCGTCCTCCAGTTTGGGGATTCCTTTAAGCTTGGAATGCTTCTTGGAGCTGCATTTTTGGCCCAGCTGCTTCTGGGCCTTGAAGGCCAGCCACGACATGACAGCATCGACGATGCCGCATTTGAGGACTTGCGTGTAGAACTTCTCGCTCGGGTCACACTTGGAACCAAAGTTCTTTACCTAGAACAAAGAAATACAAAAATGTAAGATTCCGAACATGATACCTGTATGACATAGGTACGTTTAAAAAGTAATATAATCACTGCAACTGCTACAGATTTTTTGGTGGCCAGTTGTTTTAGAACTCAACGAAGCCCTCAGCAGTCACAGGGTTTAACACAAAGACCAACACAACTGAACCTGTTGCGCCATCTGTGGGCAAGTTTTATAACCCCCACAGCTAGATTGCTAACTACATACTTGCAGGGTCATGTTTTCCTTGGTCTGGGAGTCAAAGGTTGGGTTCTCGATGAGACAGTTGATGAAAACCCACATGTGATCTTTCACTTGCTTGTTCTGGATCTTCACCCCAGCTTTGTTCTTTTTCTTTACCATTTCTTGGACTTTCTTGACCACATGGTCTGCCACATAGTCCACATGAGTTCCACCTTTCGTGGTGGCTATGCTGTTCACAAAACTCATCTGCTGGAAGTCTCCACTGTCGCTCAGGGCAACGGCCACTTCCCACCTGGAAACAGGTGAAAAAAAGAAAAAGAAGTGTGAAATTACACAGTTTCGAGAGTTAAGCAGAGGTGGACATACCTGTCATTAACACTTTCGTAGATTGGTACGATGGGCTTGCCCTGTTCGTCCTCCTTGTCCTTAAGGAACAGCTGCACATACTCTTTGAACCCTTTCACTGGAATCTTCTTTTTGTTGAGGAACACCTTTACACCCCTCGTGCTACCAGCCACGTCAAACGCTCGCCGTGACATGAGTGCTACCATATCGGGGTCCAGTTTTTCCATCTTAAACTTGGGCAGGTCCGGATAGAAAGTGATCTTCGTGAAGTCGTCCCCGGTGTCTTTCGGCTTCAGCTTCGGCTTTGCCGTTTTCGTCATATTATTCTCCCACGTCTGACTAAAATAGAGTCTCTCAGACTTTGAATAGGTTTCTACAGTGAACTTGGTGCTGAAGATGTTGCACAGTTTGGCGCCAAACCCGTTTCGCCCGCCCGTAACTTTCTTTTCGTCGTCATTGTAATTAGATGAAGTTAGTAGATGGCCGAAGATCAATGTAGGGACGTACATCTTCTCGTCTTTATGCTCTACCACCGGGATGCCCTTGCCGTTATTCCAAATACTGATCATGTTCGCTTCGGGATCGATCTCCACGTCAATCCGGTCCATTTTGGGGTCGCGCTGTTTGTTATCGGCAGCATTTACGAGGATTTCATCGAAGATCTTGTAAAGACCAGGCACAAATGTTATGGGCCGGTTCTTCATGCCAACTTCTTCCCCGTCATAAACCCACATATTCTGGGCGATGGGCTCGACGGAGCCGACATAGGTGTCCGGTCGAAGCAGAACATGTTCAAGTTGGGTTTTCTTCTGGTAGATGCGTTCAATTGACAAGGGCCCACCTTTGTTTGGAGCACCGTTCTGAGCCGGCGCTGGTAGGAAGTCGCTGGGTCCCTCGATGGACGCCATCCTTAGAAAAACGCACGGCTGAGGGACGCGAATTAAAGCATTCAAGACGGGGCTTCGGGCGAAAATGACAGGGAGGAAACCGTGAAGCCTAACACATTAAAAACAACGACCGCCTTCTACCAGGCAACGGCCATATTTTGTCCCAGTGAGCCCGCCAAACCGGCGGAAATACACCTGGAAGTGACGCTACCCAATGTACAAATGCCAGGTGTAAATTTTTGTAGCTAGTAGAAATAGTTAGGTACCGCGTTAGTAGAAGTGGTATTTAAATGCTTTTATAAAATTCAAAAGTGAAAATAACGGTTTGTGTTTCAGTTGCGTGCTGCCTGACATGTCACGGGCACGTGCGCCCGCGAAAGTTTGACAGCGCAAACAAGGCTGACGTTTCAAGATATAGATCGGTTGTTCGTGTCGTGCTTAGGAAGTATGTGGACTTCTGAAAAAGGTCGTCTGCAGATGCCTTTTGTAGTAAGACTTGCTTGTATCAATCCATTTGATCACAGAGTTCTCAAGACTTAGACTTAGAAGTAGGTGTGTTTTTGCTGGGAACTCGGACCAAAGTTTGGAGGTCGCATATGAAAAAAGAAGAAATCACCCCGTTTTATTCATTTCAGTTATTATGCTTCGACAGACACCTCGGCCTGGCGTTGTCCGAGTCTATCACAAAACAGACGAACGTGAAACTTCCTCTAAAGTGTGTAGTGTGAGTTAATATTTTGACTTGTTAGGCTTTCCATTTTTGAAAGCAAAGTTTCGTTTAGCGAGAGTAATGACGGAGAGTTCTTGTGCAGAACATACATAAGCTCGACGGATGACGTGATCGCTGCCAGGGGGGACCTGTGGATTCTGGTCCTCGATTTCTCTTCTAAAATGAGGTGATTTTGAGACCAATTTCTGCTAGGGTTACAGCGTGCAAAGTGATAGAAGGGGCGAGAATTTGGTTCTGTACTTGTGCTTTTAAACATTGCAGAAGACCTTACATTTTCTTCTTTTTCTTCCTCAACCTTCATGGCAATTAGCCAGGTAGGCGACGGGCAGGTCTTGACTGGAATGTAATTTTTTTTAGCTAAATTTCTGAGCCACCCAGATGAAAACATAAAAGATAGCAGGGAGCTGATTAGATGGGAATCGCATAGTCCATTATGGGAACGACCGAACGAAGGAATGGCTGTCAGGGCAATGGGGATCGCACGATGGTGAAGGGTGTTGAAAAGGTTTTAACCCCAGATGTTGTATAGAGGGCAGCCCAAGACGAAGTGAGATACGATCTCGTCAATGCCGCAGTGATCACAATAAGGGGAGTCACGGTGGCCATTACAATGAAAATAGAAGTTGAGGGGGAGGGCCGGGCACCTCAGACGTGTCAGCATTACTTCTTGATATCGGGTTTTTTGGAGCCAATGGGAAAGTGAGGTGCTAGTACTTTCTCTTCTTACCTTTGTTCTTCTCTTTCTCTGTAGCTGCGACAACGTACCTCGGGTAATCGACTACCTCATGTCCAATGGCACGCTGGAAAAGTTCTGCATTGCAGTTTACAATTGTGAGTGTTTAGTTGAGTAAGTGCGCTATTACGGGATATCCGCTAAAGCTATGAGAGTTCAGCTTTTTGTCTCACATTTTTTCGGTTGTTTTTGCCTACGTCTGGGGACACGTTGCAATCATTACATCTACATTTCAATCGAAATTTCAGACCACAGGATAGAGCAGCAGCAAAAGCGTGGCCATTTTGTCAGAGACATTTTGAAAGATTTGCCGTGTGCCCCGACTTTCATGCACGGTCCAACAGATGTAAGTCTAGACAGGCTGATACCGGTCCATTTCATTTTAATTTGTCTTTTCCTAGACATCTCACGACCACCTCGTCGAGAGCATCCTTCGATGGGCCATGATTGCGGGTGGGTACCGCAGCCTCCTATCTCCACTCTTGTTACCCATCTCGAGGCCTTCTGACGTCTTGCGTCGCAATGTTGAGGAGTCCTTTGCCATGGACACCTCCACATAGGTGCGATGCAATTATAGTTGTCTGTGACTAGTAAAAGGGTGCAGTCCATCAGCGCCAGTAGTGACGCAAGTTGAAATCGTCCGCGATACACAAAAATATGTCTCCTCCATCACATATAGCACAGGCAGAAATGCCATGTCCTTGAAAATGCTCTTCAGATGATACATTAAACCATTTTGCTTACACTCCAGTGCATATTATAATGCTGTCTGCTTTATAAATCTTACCAGAAGACATAGCATAATTTCCCAACTGCCATTTCATTTTAATATAGATCTGTTCTTAGATGTAATATCATTTGATCCTACTTCTCGAATAATTTCATCTGGTACTACAGTAGAGTTTTGAGCTATATCTTCTTGGTCTAGTCCTATAGTGGTATCTTGTGCTACATCCACTTTTACCTTGTATTTTAGTTCTTGACATAATATCAGAGAGCGACCCTGTTCTCATCTTTTTACGGAAGTCATCACGAGCAGATTGTTTATGATTTACACACAGACCAATGTTGGTGATGTAGAACAAAATGTATTTAATGAAACAGCATCTCTTGTCATGAAAATGGAATTCTTTGGAGATGCGTGCATGAAATGCACTTGCGTGTCCCTTCACGCCGCCTTCTGACTCAGTAGGACGGGACTCAGGAGGTGGCTCCAGATGTAACTCACCTGAAATACAAATGCGTAAAGTAGCGGTTGGCAGTGAAACCCCCAAAATACAAACGCACAATACCCACCTCGTACACAAGTGGTGGACCTCCCTCGTCTGTCACGGGAGCAAATATGTCTGCGCAAAGTGCAGAGCGTTCTACACAACATTCACCGTAGCCACTCTTCCCTTGACATTTTATGGTTTTCACGTTTTGGTTTAACTATTGGGCACGCGGTAGAAGACTGACATTTCGCATGCAGGTGCTGCAGACGACGGGGTCTATTTTACACAGCGAGATGTGTATTCCTGATCAGTGTTAATGGCATTGTGCTAGTAACTCACCGGGGTCTGGTATAGGCTGCGTCAAGCGAACAGTGACTTGGCCGCTCTTTGGGTTGTACGACAGCACCTTGCCTTCCTGCGAGAGAGGGGAAATTAGGAAAAAAAAAACAAGAGGTCGAAAGAGGCGTTTAGAGCTGCAAACTTTGACGACACTCACTCGATAAGGAGATTCTCTCGGACTGTAGTTTTCATCCATTTCCAGCACCTGTAGACGCAAAAGAAATATTTTAATGGCAATGCAGGAGCATCTCGCACAAATGTTCCCCTCGACTGCTCACCTTGAACGCAATGTTGTTCCCCACCACTGGCATTTTGAGCGGCGGCATCGATTCGTACGACACTACCTGCACGTCTCCGCTGGATGCTGTCTCTTCGTCTTCGATGTGTACTTGGTGATGAATGACTGTCACTTCTTCATCTTCTGAAGCTCTAGAGGCAAGGGAACTTGGAGCTTCGGGTACAGCGGCGACATTTCTCGATGCGCTGCCACTTCTTCGTGTATCCTCTACCTGCTAAGATGGGAAATTATGAGCGAAGGTTTGCTATGTGTGACATCATGCTATATCTACAGCTAACACATGCAACAGAGAATGCCATGCACTTTCCATTGATCTCAGGAATCCTGATAATTAGCTCTGTTATACAGTCCTACCCTCATCTCAATTCCAGGGTGACCAATATAAAACATTAGAAGAAACAACATCTTATCAATGTCATTCTAAGCCGACTGCTAGTTTGCCGCGCAACATGTATTAAGAGTAACCTTTTCAGCCTTGCTTCTCTTTGCTGCGCTTTGCACAGAGGGCTCCCTTGGCTTCCCCAGCAACCGAGGCGTACTGTGTGCCTGTTCAAAGGACGCTTCCGCCTTTGCCGAGACATGTTGAGACGAGTCTTCCTCTTTGTCATCATTGTCCTCGTCATCTTCGTTGAAGAACTTGTGCGTGTTGTTGGCAGTTGGCAAGATTGGTGTCACCACCGGGTAGCTGACAACTTGCGCTGTAGGCACAGTTACGGGTGATGCTGTACGTTTCTTTCTCTGGCGCTTGCGAGTGTGTTTGCGTTTGGCAGGCTGAGGCTCACAAGCAGACGTACTTTCGGCCAGCAGGAGTGGCTCCTCAGAGAAGGAACTCTGCAGGCTGTTTTGTGTTGTACTCAATGTTACACTTGCTTGTGGAGTAAACTCTGTAGTCTCTTTAGGACAAGGAGATTTTGTGGTAGAACCGTTGACCCTGGAAATTTCGGACTTCTCTAAAATTGATACACTGCTATCCGTAAGTTTTCGCTTCTTTGCCCGCGAACGGATGGACACAGTGGAGATGTCCAAAGTACTGTTTTTCCAAGATGCTGGTACGACCCTGCAAGGTATGCGATGAGTTTGTAAGTTACATAGAATGAGGTATAGCGATGTCATTATTTCAAAAGCGTTCTCGCGACGTCAACAGTGAGATCTTTCGAAGTTAAATTCCTCTACTGAGACTGGAGTAATGAGACACCGCAGGTCCACTCTTTTCAGTTGCACCTCATCTAACTCAGCCAGTGGAGTACCTTCGCGTTTTCGTCGTGCGCCTGGCACTGTGTGCTGAAAAGAATGGACCCTGTGTTTCTGGTATACCAATATAACGAAGTTTCATAATGTTTCGTCAATACGCCTTGCTGCAGGGCGCCAGGCTTCCAACTTCTATGGAGAAGAGCATAGTAACATACCTAATGACATCGTTATCACGCAAAATTCTTATATCTTCATCTGGTGGTAGAAGGGGATCGTTGAGGAATAAGTTTATCTTCCCCGACAGCCCGTACCGTCTCTTGATCTGCCTTGCAAGAGGCTTTATCGTTTTCGTTAAGGACACATCGATGAGCATCCACCTTAACGGGTTCAGAGCTTCGGAGGCGGATAACGCGCTAGTAAAATGGGTAAGATCAACAATCACACGCATGCTTGCCGGCATGTTTAGTTGTCACGGCTCAGCTCTTGACTGGATTACAACTTGGCTACGATGTGGCTATTGTCTTAGAAGTCCTGGATAGGCCGCTAAAATAGCATACATGCAGTGGAGCTGGTGAAAGAATGGGCATGCTTTTTAACGATCAAAGCTGGCAGTACTATTGCTGTCGTTGCACAGTAACGTGAAGCAGCTTGTTAATGAACAGCCGGTATGCCAGTTTTCCTTCGAGAACCGGGATACACGCCTTGTTTACAGACGCTACGTGGTCGTGATCTATCAGGCAGCAACTACGGGGCCAAGTAAACGACAGTGTCAGCACCCACGTTGCGAAGGGCCTGACCGCGTGGTCAGTCTTCAGTTACCTACCGGTTAGTGACGAAGAGGAGGAAGCTCAGAAACCAGAGAATAACGTACGTAGGCCTTCAGTATTATTGTGTATGACAACTCCCGTACAATCATTAACACGTTCTGTTTTTTGTTCACTAAAGGACCGCAACAGACTAGTCATGGCCGGGACGGCAATTCTTAGGAAGTCCAGCTCATCTGGGTCACAGTTGGCGGCTAGGGTCGCCTTCGAAGTCCCAACTGCCGAAGAGCTTGACGTCGAGGAGGCACTTAAGGAGGCCACAGGGGAGAGTGATCAACGCGTGCTGTATAGGGCGCTTATAAACGCTATTAAGTCTCCAGAGACGAGCGTAAGTCGTGTGGAATTCTATATATGCGGAGTTTCGATAAAAGCGGGCCTTCGGGAATCGAGTGATATTACTTTCCCATATGATGTGAACGGAAAAATAGACGTTATCTTATGAGGTATATATTGGCAGCTTGTCGTTCTACTAGCCAACAGCAGTCCAGCAGTATTTGATCACATTGAGCGTGTATGTGGAATCCCACCAAAGGAATTCTGTTTCATCCTCAGGACGTCATGTTGATTCGTCTGCTGCGACAGATACGAAGCAACCTTAGACTCATCGAGAGGCACAATGACGAAATTTGTGGAGCCATACTTGTGAGTAGCAAGAACCTGTTTCATTGGCTCTGGTTTTAGTATAATTGTTTTTTACACCTTCAGAACGAAAGGTCAGAATTTCTAATACAAGCCACAAATAAATTTAACAGTCAAGGAAATGGGTAGCATATTTTTAGCAGGCATTCGAAAAACAAGGCCATAATTTTAGGCTGAACTTTTGAAGCTCATGCGTTGTGATATTTCTGGAACAGAAAATCGACCTGATGCAAAAGAGCATGGAAGTTCTGCACACATTTGCAAGAGTGACCCTGGACCTGACTTCCCTGCACCCATACTTCCTACGGAATCTTGTCTCTGCAATATTACGCGTCTTCATGTCGTCTGGTAATGGCAGAAAACAACAGAGATCAACAACCTTACACGACGACTCACACCAAATATTTCTGCAGATGCATTCTCCGAAGAACCGACCATAGCGGACAGGAAAGAGAAGCTGCAATTGTTGCACAGCATTGTTCGAGAAATTGTTCGTCTGGTACCCCTGTAAGCAGTCGTCTTTCTTATAACATGCTTTATGGCTAGCAATTTCTATAAGATAATGCTTCAAATTATAGTTGCTTGTACAGGAAACTTGGAGATAAGTGTCACATTTATCCCTTCACCTGCTCAGGTCTCCAGCTACCATAGTTTCTACGGTGGCAGACATATACCCGTACCTAAAGCACGACGGTCAGGGACAGGCGTCCCTGGTGCGCCACTTGCTGCTGCTGTGCACCTATCTTCCCAACCACCGTCTGGAATTGCTGCAGCTCCTCATTCATAAAGCTCTCCAGCTAGACGTGAGTACATACTCTGCTGTCATTGCCTTTGTCATTTTGTGTTTTTCAGAAGTGCTGCTGCCTTTCTGCTTCCTAGTCAGTTTTTTTATTGGCTTGATATGTTTCTTTGAGAAGCGGAAGAATAAGTGTACCTTGGTCCTCGGGTAACTTGTACACTCTAAAAACAGAACTTCACCGCATAACACGGCGATGACCAATCGCTATTCCGAATGATACCTTTTCCTGACCCTATTTGCCGGAAAC
>JARGYV010050554.1:0-11697 GCA_029532675.1 Ornithodoros moubata | reverse complement strand
CTCACTTAGAGAGTAAACGAGGCATCGCTTTTCTATAAGACACCCCGTGCGTGCTTTTACGTGTCGCAAGTGGTTCTCGTCAACATAAACCCATCACTTTTCGTTTCGTATGCTTTTGCACGAAGCTGTGTGCTGCAGGGAAGCAGACTTTACATTGGACGTTTTAGTCGAGCGCTATTATAAGATTTTGCGTTATTATATTACATTAGCTTATTTATGAGCAGATGTAGTGACGTCATAATGTTTTAAGTAGCGTACATGAAGGGAGAGAAAAGAAAGACACGGAGTTGTGCGAACCTCGTGCGTACATCTCTGCGATGTCTGCGGGCGCGACTGTGGAGGGGTCTTGTTTGCGTTGCTATCAAAGAAAACCCGAATTTTTCGCGCCTATAAGTATATAAGATGGGCCAACCTGCCACAAGATTTGCACTTGCACGGAAACTCCTTATTATCATTATTGATTTGTTTACTTTGTTATCGATTATGATGACCCGATGACCTTGCCTAAGTTGAGATGGAATGACCCACCTGAACAACTCTATTCCAAGATATCTTCCTTGCGGGAGTGTCTAAGTTTTTGCTGGCAGCAAAGTTGGACGCTTTCGCACTTTTGAACGGAAACAGTTGCGATGCTTATCGAAGAGAAACAACAAGTGTAAATGATGATGATGATGGGTGTTTTTTGCCCATAGAGCAAAACCCCTTTCAAAGGTTTCCATGGCTGGAGTTCAAGAAAAGCCCCTTTCTGTTGAACTGTATCGCTTTTATACTGGTGTCACATTTCTTACGCCTACACAGGCACATATATGTATATATCAGGATAGGTTTGGGATTAATGTCCCGCCCTCAGCGCCTCGACTACCTTTAGGGACAACCTTTTAGTTATACCAGATATGCTGCTCGCTCCCCCAGGGACCTTTGCGTTGCCTATTAGGTTATCGCTTTCTATAGCTATATCCTATTTGCTTGTCAGCCCTGCAGGAGATTTTGAGCAAGGATTTGGGAGCCCACTTTTGGAAGCTCTTATCTACATATCGTGGCGTTATTTCGCGCCCCCTAGCGTGTGCAAATAGCTCTTCGGTACACAGTGCTGTGATATAGAAGCAGCATAGGCGCTCACGTTGTTGTGATGTCTGAACTGCGTCGTCGTAAAGTTCATAACTTATAGGAGCAAATTAGCGGGTGGCGCAAGCGGGACGCGGGTTCGAATGTCGGGGTCAGTTGCGCCGTCTGTGGCCTTGTACTTTTTCTTTTTTTTTTTTGGAACTGTGCTGTAAAACAACTTGGCAGTTAGATGTGGCGCCCTCCATCGAGCGCACGTTCATTCAGTCAGCAACGGTTCCGAGTAAGACTGTCTGATAGCTGATGTGTCGTCATAACTTTCAACCTCTGTTTATTTCCATCATGCATCAGTGATGTCGATGAACCTTTCCATCATTTCTGCGAAATAAATGGCTGAATAAAAACGTCACGTGACCTACAGAAAGAAGCAAGACTGAAACCTCTGTAACGCAAGGGAGTGGGATTCTTTCGGAAATGGACTTCCGCCTTACGAAGCCCCAGGAAGAACCTTCAATGTCGAAAAGGAAGGGAAGCAACTCTGCGAACTCTGAATAGCGACTCTGGTCACGGCACAACAGAATCTGGAAGTACAAATAACAGCAGCAACATAGCGCGTGAGCATTCTACCTTTTGAGCAGCATTTGCTACTTCTTTCCTGGACATCAGGATGCAATGTGTTTCTGCGCAGTTTTTCGTAACATAAACATTTCACTGCATGCGTAGAGATCGTGAAATGAGAAACTCGACGGTGTGAATGTGAAATATGCGGAAACCAGCCTCACACCGCCTCTTCCGCGTGTTTGTCCGTCTGAGGGCCCTTGGGTCGACTAAAGTGGCAAATTCACAAACATGAGAGAGCTTTTAGAGAGCTTTCCTGATCTCGTTAGTGGGCCCGGGAAAACTCGCGGCTCAACTGTTGGATTTTCGTTTACAGCACAAGCCCTGAGTGCAATAAATGGCACACATCATCCTCACTGCTGGAAGAAGCCCCCGTTGATTTTCTAATTAAGCTGCAAAAATACTTTCTCCTTCGCCGAATGCGTATTGCATGGGAGCCGCCATGTTCTACCGGAACTGCGTAAACACTACTCGCTGAACGGAGATCACGTATCAGCGCTGAGCTCCTGTTGTGGAGTTCTGGCTACTGATGGCTAGAATGCAAACCGGTAGACCTTATGTACACAAGTAGTCCGGTTCCTCAACATAAAGAGCCAATGGCTTCAATTACTGATCACAAACATTAGTTCATCACGATTGTTTCGCAAATTACAAATGAGTTAAAATTATGTGAAATCCATTACTGCGATACCACGTTATGCCATCAGGGGTACAAGTGTACCAAGGTAGTTTTGACATCACTGCCCCTCTTCTCCGGTAGAGCAAGGCGGGCGTGGAGGAGGCGCATTAAGGAGCGCTCGATTTAAGAACACCACTGGGCCAATCATAAGGACACGAAAAAGGTCGGAATGTTTTGCATTTTCCGCATTTCAATATTCAAGCAAAAGATCTTCGAGAAAAATTTTTTGTCTCGGGCCGTTTACAGACATTTTATATCCTCCCATCGAGGGATATGTCTCGTCGTCCACCATGATGTCATTTTACTGGGAATCAACACAGGACCTATTTTGAAGTAAAATTCATAAGATAGTAAGAGGACAAGCGATAAGTCAATGGTGTCCCGTGTATACTTTAGCGCACGCACGAAATATTGCGAGCCGTATTTCTGCATTATTCGGAACGAACCTTCTCGTCGGTAACAGCCCTTCTTGTCGTCGGTGTCCCTCGGCCGCTTTACGCGAATCCCAGTGATGTGCTCGAGCACGGTCGTCGAGTTTAGCTTAATGGAAGAAAACTTAGCTTCACTGTACGAGGGTGCCCTGCAGTGGACGCGTCCGCTATGATTTTCGTACCAAGCTTGTATTTTCGTTACTTGTCAAATAATCAAATTTCGTCATCAATGATTCGCACTGTGCGAAAATATAGATGAACATTTCTAAGTACATGAACCTAATGGCTTTGTTCAGAGGTGTCGCGCGCGTTACGAAATCAGCAGCTCGATCTCATCACTTTTGCTTTTCTCGTCTGCGGACATCTTAACGCTATACAGCAGGAAACAGAGCGGAAAGAACGGCACTGAAAAGTTGGTTCTTTTGCAAGGTTTCACTGGGGCACAAAATTTATGACTGCGTTTTCAACTGTCTCCGCAGATCGCTGAGCACTGAGTACATCGCAGTGCCCTTAATGTGTGTCGTGTGCAACTTGAGATTGATGAGCCTTAGCTCGAGCTAAACTGTCTTTTCTGATGGGCAGTCACCAGTCGACTGAGGGCTGTACTCCATTTCGCTCAAAATCATCGGCTGTGCTTTCTTTCTGAAACCTAGGACTACACACATATAGTAATGAAGTGATACCGACTTTTTTTTTTATCACTATGGTTCTCTGTGTGTCGACTAGCATCGATAGGCATTCACCAAGCTCGCGCATACGACGTATACGCTCTGAAAGTACTTGCTGACATAGTGGCATTATGGGAATGTCAATACTTGCATTGATTTATTTCTCATAGAGGATTGGTCGTCTACTATCCAGATTCTAGTGGTATAGTGCCGCTCACACCTTTAGTGCTGAGCCCCCAATCATCCTTTTTAACTCCGAATATGCCCTGTATACAGCAGAAGGCGCTGATACGCGTCTGGTCTGTAGTCGCCGAAGTCACAGACATACGTATCCCTGACTGCAATACAAAGAGAGAGCCTGGCACTATCTAGGCCTTCTCGCACATCATCGTAATCAGCCCTTTGTCCGCGAGCACCGCACCAGAATGGAACACTACCGTTCACCTTGCATGGTGTCATGTCCTTCCGACCTAATGTTCCAAAGTTAGTAGTGGACGCCACAGCATACGCTGAGCCTCTGTAGACATTGCCATCGCCATCTACTACCGCTGCCACTCCCTGGCTTAAGTAAGACGAGAATAACTACCACAACGCCGTTCTGACACTTTCGATTTCATCGCTAAGACCTATATGGACCTATAAGACCTGTATGTGTACACAGATGGCTCGTTTCATCAGTCCATGCCCTGTTTTTAACTCGTACAACCGTGATCACACGAATCTATCGCTGTTTCCCGCTGTCCAGATCGCAACTGCTGTAAAATTTCAAAATATTTTGCGATTTCCACATTCCGAGCACCTTTCCAATGTCAAGCTTTCTCCTGTCTAGCCAATCGGCTAAGGCTTTCAACGTTGGCCTTCGAGATGCGGATCTGCAGTGCATGATGGGACGATACTTTTGCGCTTCCGCTGCCCGCGCTGATATCGAATCTGGAACGCCCGTCCATTCCTGATGACGGAAACTGAACAACTATATACTGTGAAGCACGATCCCAACCCCTAGCGATGATCGCTTCATCTTAACGCTTTTCACGTCTCTCTCAGATGCTGTCCTCCGTAAGCAACAGAGTGTTGACTCCGGGGCTGGTTTCGAATCGAGATTTGCTCAGTCTTCAAGGGAGAAGAGAGCGGACGAAGCGGCGGCTTGCATTGCAATGAAGTGGCTTCTCTACTACCCGCGCCCCAAAGTAAAAAGATTGGGGTGGCCACGTCGAACATCTCAGACCTGAATTTTGAGTCCGGAAGAGGAGCTGTTAAAGATGGGTTGGAACACAGGAGGGGTGCGGTAAATTGTGCTGATAGAATTTGGTTCACCCTGTACGTGCGTAGAAGATCGGATGACCTACGAATGCTGGCGCCGACTACCTTTTCCCGAGAACTAAACTGAATCTATATAGATTACCGGATTCATATGCTCACTTTAATTAAATAAGACATAAATCCTGCAGGATTTACATGTAGCAACCACTAACAGAACGAGTATGACAAAGTAACACACGAACGCACCGACACTCGTGATAGGAAACGACACAAGACGCCTGAGCTGTGGCACACGCGTGGTCTGCAGCACAGTTGCAACGTTTCAAAGGCAAAACTTGGCCCGTATAGACGCGTGGAAAGTGCTCTGATTTATGGGAGATTGTTTTATGGCTAAGACGCTTGCCTGATGTGCGCATAATTTAAAGTAAATATATATCTGCGTTTTACGACGGGTATTAGGATCATGCTGCGGAAAGACATCCCGCGTAGTTACTAAAGAACGTGCGGATATTATTCCCTGGGGAAAATTATTTTTGATGCCAGGAAAATTTAAGGCGCTCGTTGCATTCCCGGAATATAAAATCGGACACTATTTTCACAAATGTGCCGAGGGTCTCTATATAAAGTAGCTTATATCGTGATTCCGAATGACCTTCAAAAGAGAAAAAGATAATTCATATGAAAAACATAAAATTGTTTCTAATTAATCGAATATCAAAGCTGTATATCTGTTCCTTAATGTTTCTAGCCTTACTAAGTTGCAAGGAGAAAAATGTGACAGAGCGCACTTCGTCGAGTTTGTTTATAGCACGGCGAAGAGCATTAAATACAGGATTACTTAGATTTTATCATGGGTGGTGCGGCACAAGGGTAGATAAAGTGCACTCTACGTAATGCTTGGTAGAAGCAGACGTTTTCAACTGTACAGATGTCGCCATATTCGCCCTTTGCGAAAACCCTCTTTCAATGGCTATAAATATTCGTACTGCCATTCCCACATGCTTTTACCTTCCTCGATATATATCGTACAAGTGCGATATTTCCAGAGACACTGGCGCAGCTGACGACCGAATCCTGCCAACGAAGCGGACGCATTCATCAAGCGGTGATGCTTTGTATTGCAAGGGAGCAGGTTCTCTCCTGATGTTGTTAGCGTTTACCCTTGCAACATCCCCTCACACGAAACCGATAATGAGTCAGCGTCGAGTGAGAACTAGAAGTACTCAGACAGCCCCGTAAAGCAAGTGATTGATCAAGTCTAGTCGCTGCTGCTAACAGCACAAATTACGAACAGACATCCTCGATTTACACCATCTTGGCTGGGGCCAGTGGCTTCTTCTTCTCCTGCCTTCTCATTTCTTGCCATTAGCCAGGACGGCGTTTGACCACGGCTTAACATGGGTATGGGAAAATTAGAAACGGGCTGTTGCCACTATGAAGTGGTACAGAGCGCTGTCGATATCTTTTCCACAGTGCCCTAAATGTAACCTCCCAAATGAGAGAATGGATGAGTGATTGAAGGGGATTCCGCGACGGCGGCACGAAGCTTCTAGTGCATTGGAACGCCAGACGTAATATAGACGGCATTCACGTCGACCACAATGATGCAGGTAAAAGATCAGGGGGGATGGCCAGGCACCTTAGTCTCGTTAACCACATTCCCTCATTGCGCGAGGAAGAGCACTGTGGGCGCCACGGAAATGCCAAGTATTCGTATCCAGCACGCGGGTGTTTCGGTTCTGAGCGAAAAGCTATTTTCACTGTCGTTATCCTCATCATCAATAATCATGATTCGTCGAAACGGCATCGTCGAAATGTTCCTATTTGCAAACGAAGCACTGATCTCCAGAAATCTAAGAGGAAAAAACTTCATAACATGCAGTGAATTGGCTGCACGCTTTATGCAGAGAGTAACTGCATTCAGTTACCTGATTAAAAGTTGGAACACGACCCGTAACTGGATTACAAGGACCGTGTAATTAGATCCATCTTGAATCCTGTGCAAAGTTAACAAATGGAAACAGTGAACGTCTGTTTGTTCTCTTGACAGTCGTGCGGGCTGGTTTATGTCTCCCTTCGTAGTTGATGCACGGTGGAAAACGCAACAACCTTCTTTTCAATCTATGCATTTTAATGTGAACTGTAAAATGTGTTAAATACAGTAGTCACCTCGTTAATGAAAAAAAGAAAAAAGAGCCCATCAACGACGACGAATAGGATTCATTTGTGTGTTATCATACACGTACATATGAGATCAACATTAACATTATCATCAACATCAACAACATTAAGTTGAGATGATGAAGTGAGGAGCTTCGTCACCCTAGGCTCACCTGAATCTGCAGGGGATGAGGGGTGATCATGTCAGGTGTCTAGAAAACATATTTCGAAATGTATTGTACATCCCCTGCCCTAAGAGTCTGCCGGATTGAAAGGTTCGCGGCAGATTTTCTTGAGTTGTACAGGGTAGATACTTCTCTCTGCGGTGTATGATGAACAGTACATGAACCAGATTATCGAAAATCAATAGCCAATTATCTTGGTACTTAGCATGGCAGTAGCGGTCCCGGCGGCCAGGTCTAAGTCTGTTCGCGACAGTTTCACTAATTCCAGGAATCGATTTATATCGATTACCATTCTTAGGGCCACAATGGAACCATATGGTAACCCGATGACGCTCGGCTTTTTTTTCCTTCGTTCTGGGCTTTGAGATGAAGAGCACGCTGCCGCAGCACCCCAGACTTCCAGATGCTTCCTCACCTTGCGCTTCTTCGACGCTTCCTTTTTATTTTATTTTATTTCAGAAACCGGTGTTACTCGAAGAGGTCGTTTGTAAATCGTTTATATATATATTTTTTCTTTGCGCCATACTCAGTTCTATAGCAGATGAAACTCATCCACCATGATTTATTTACATGGTTCACTTCTGTTGAGTCAACGGAAAAAGTCAATAGGTCTTTTGCAAAAATTGGACTTATCTTTGCAAGAATAAGGATTCACGCCCTGTTCGTCATATAACGTCGTCTGTTATTGCCACGATGAGGCCGCAGTAGCCAATTTGACGAATTTGACGAATAGTGTCTCGTGAGAGATTCCTGAAAAATTTTTAATAAAGAAAATAAAACAAAAATCAACATAAAATTATTTCGTTGATGATGAGTTTCTGGTCTCCGACCCCTTTTGCCGCAAAAAGTCAGACGAAGGCAATGGCAGGTGGCTCCATCGCTGAACCAACGTGAGCAACCGGACCTTCTATCGCACTAACTAACAACTCTGGCAGCTTCAGGGACCACGTATGTGGGTCGGGAATAAAAAATTGATCTCTTTAACATGCCATGTACTAGAAATGGCGATGAGACTGTATAGTATGTTGCGAAGAGCAGACAACACTAATGACCCTTTTGGGTAATGCGTCTTCAAGATTTAATACCGGCTCACCCCGTTATTAATGAGCAACACAGGTAACACCCTGTCATTAGTGAGATGATATGCGCTACGTACATTCGTTGTCTCCTTTCAGGGTAGGCCATCGTAATGCACTTAAGATTTTCGTCTCTGTCTTGATCGCTTATCGAAAGCCTCGACTAGAAAACAAGATAAAGAATTTGCTTCCCATTTAATCTTTTCTCACTTGCCTCTATCATACGTGGGACCAGTTAAAAAGTCGTTATACGACATTATGTATATACGATATTTTTTAAATGGACTGTGGCGTTATCCTGTTCCTCGATGAGATCATGACTGCTAGAAGAGCGTATAAGAGCTAGAGGAAATATATCTGATATACAGCCGCACTGTTGTGAGGAGGATTGATTAGGAAAAGTAGCAGAGAGGTTAGTTTTCTTTTATTTTACTTTTAGATTACTTGGAGGTTAGTTTTTACTGTTGTAAAGGCTTTGGAAAGCAAACGAAGCAATTGTATAGAAGCATGTCGTCACTCTCATTTGCTAAGGTGTGAGAGATAGTAGTAGGAGCGAAAAATGAAGAGGTCGGTCGAGATCAACGAATAGAAGAAGCGATTGTTCTACCGCCGTTTTCGCTAATCGTCGAATGCAAGGGCTATTCCTTACCTGCACCGCGACTGAGCTGCACCAGTATACGAACGCCAAGGCAGCACTGTGCCTGGCAACTGCCCATGCATTCGATATCGAGTACAGTTTTGAGTGGAGCATCGTCAGGACGGAGGCTGCCGAAACCCCTTCGATTCCCCGGGAGCACAATTGAATTTTTTTCTTTTCTTTTTCGCTAATGCCAGTAGCATATGTACAGAGCCCGAGAGGAGAATAATCTAACGTCTTTGATGCAATGCGCCGTTACCCGACTCTGACTCATCGTATTTTCAAATGAGATGGGTAGGATACAAGGCAGGAATCCTCTCTGATACGAAACCGAGTCCGCACCTGTTCCCCTATACCCTTCCTTTTTCTCGGATGAACAGCCAGACCGCTTGCGCCGGCAGATGACATTTCCTTTTTTCCCGAACAAATAGAGAACCCTGTAATGGAACAAATTTCGTCGGCTTTATTTGATGAGCGACCCTGTATTGTCAGATAACGATCTTTGTTTGATGTAACTCAATTCGCTGCGCTCTGGTTGGAAGGCTGTAAGCGACATCGTATCCCTATAGCTAACAATTCAGGTTTTCTCCTTTTATACGGCGAAAAGGAGGAGCTGCATGCAATGTTGCCAGACGGGTGATGCGAAACTTCGGAGTCAAGCCTGTGCCTCATACATATACAGCGTAAGGTATAAGAATGCACGTCACATCAAAGCGCAATTTAAAGGGCCCGTGACATCTCGCGGGTCATCTGTTTGATTTTCATTTGCAGTGAAAGTCCTGAAGGCAATAAATGACAATCTTACCGCTGAAAACGCCGTCGTTGTTTTTTAATTGAGCTTCGAAAATGGCTTTCCTCTCACCGAATGCTTGTTCATGGAAGCCGCCATATTCTAGCGGAAATGCGCAACCCTACCCGCTGAATGAAAACGAGATCCTGATTCGAGCTGCGGATTTCTGGCTACTGGTGACTAGAGGGCGCGGATCACCTGTAGGTTCATCGTGAAAAAGATCAGCAACATCATTAAAAGAGTCAATGGCTTTAATTATTAGTCAGAAACCGCAGTTCATCATAATTATTTGACAAAATACAAATGAATTGAAATGATGTGCGAACCGGCATGGCCGTACGTAGTTATGTCATCAGGGGGCAAGTAGCGGAGAAGTCACGACCTTTCTCCTCCGGAAGGAAAGCAGCAGCTGCCCAGCGATTTGCATAACGCTTCATTTAGAAAGAAAGAAACCCGGCCAATCGCCGCGAAAGTTTGCAGGAATGTTTTATACTTTATCCCCTTCAATATTCAATCAAAAAATCCAGATGAAAAATTTGATGTCACGGGCCCTGTAAAGCCTTGTATGACTATCACTATAACGATTGACCAACACGACTGTTAAACCAAGTTGCACCCATGAAAAATAATAGTAACAATAACGTAGGCGAACATACAGCCTAGCCCGACATATGCGGCTTATACGATAGAAGGGCTCACGCACGTAGTATACGTAACGCGTATATTAGGCACCCGCTTATGACAGACCGTGTATCATACAATTACTGCAAAGCTAAATTTCAGTATGAACGAATCTCTTGGTTAATTATACGTACAACTAACTGTATTATGCCACACCGATACTCTTCAGCAATGAACCTGACACGCGAGACTTTTCTTATGTGCATGGTCATCTCTGGCGAATCAATACTCTTATCCCCGATTCCTATATCGATTTATGGAAGTCGGTATTGCGATTGGTGCCTCGACAATTGGGTTACCCAAATATTCGGCATCACTCGTGAATCTCCGAAACTGAATTATCAGCTATTTCGCGAGATTCCGTTTCCGTTTTCCTCTCCCTGATTATAATCAAGGAATAAGTTGGAAATTATCACAACGGCGGCAAAATCATTTATCTCTGAGAATCTAACGATTTTGCAAAGATGATGATACAATTTGAGTCAATTGATTTGCTGCGCGCTTACATGTTTCATTACTTAGGGCGGCGTAAATTACCTCTTTGAGAAATACGCACCGCATTATCGTCACACCATAACACAGATATTCGCAGAAATTCGTAAAGAAAAGAAAAGCAATCGGAGTTTGTGTTCCAATTTGAACACTTTAGCAAAACGATTCTTTCCCTTTTAGACAAATATCACCTTTTCGCAGATTATGAAGCCCCGATCCACGTTACACTGCAGGCGTCTTCTTCGAAGCAGAATAGGAGCATCAGACCGCACACCCACGTGTTTATTACTCCTTTGGCAGAACGAAAATGCACCTATTATACTCCGCTCGCGTGGATTTCATTCTCCCGTCGAAGAGAATCTAATTTCATGAGTGCCTGCACTCTTTCTGACGCCTAACGGTGCATACATGTCGATCTACTGAACAGCCTTTGAACGTGTTGTTGAACGGCTGTTGGACGTGCTATGATGCCATGCATGCCACAAATGATTTAGGACACTTGATTGTTTTGCGAACTCTTTTAGAAATAGATTACCAGCTCTATTCCACAAGGCTCCTGTGCCTGTGGCTATTAAAGCATTGACATTGACATGAGCCACAAGCGTTGACGCATTTGTCAACTGTCCACTCTCATATCCACTAAGGGATCGTGGATCTCGTTTGTCAGCACGTCCTCAACGGCAAAGTACTTCGACTGTATTTTTCTACCTTGGAACGCGTAGTGCCGCTGCAAAAAGGGGAGGAAAGAGACGGATCGCCCGGATAAGCCCGCTGATGTATCTTCGCGGTTTACACGGCACGTACTCGTTTATGGATCGTCGACAGCGACGAAAATTCAGTTTTTTCGTCTCCGTGTTTCAATACATCGACCTTTAATTGCCAGAAAACCGCCGAATATAAAGCTGTCGGTTATCCGGAGCTGTCGGAATGTCTAATTTCAGCACAGTAGTATAACTAA
>JARGYV010050476.1:0-11927 GCA_029532675.1 Ornithodoros moubata | reverse complement strand
CTTGTTTTTTTTTTGTTTGTTTGTTTACATCAATGAAGTAAGGTGTTTCACTCCTGCAGAAAAAGCACATCATATCGTGACACAAATGTATGAGTTAAAATGGTGACATAGTAGGTAGCAACGCACACACATACACATATATGAGCAAGCGAGACTGCAGATGACATCGCATGAGAAAGATGTGACAGACGCCTCATCCTGCCGGAAACAAAAAAAAGTCCTGCTCGAATCTAACTGACCCCACAACAGTCGCCGACTATAAATTTCCCCGAACGCTATATTTCTCTTCTTTCTCGACACTGGTACGTTCCGTGTAAAATTACGCATGGGCTCTCAGATTCGCGCAAGATAGGGGTTGTAGCTGCTTGCGGTACTCTGTGACTAAACGTCGATAGTGAGGAGGGCACTGAGTTCAGAAGGGTCGACTGGGCTTGCCCCCTTCAGTACAGCTTTATTTACTTCAAATATTCCTGTCCGCACAACAAACAATTTCTTCATCTTCCTCACCTACGACACCACCGTTCAATTTTACAATTAATTTTCCAGCATGAGAAGAAAACAAAAGACTCGAGTTAAAGAACGCTCGCTGTGGCATAAACACACGTGTGCAGGCGGTCCAGCTTTGAACAGCCCACGGTGGGCAGAAAGAAAGGGGCAAATTTGTTGTAAACATCAACGGGCTTACCAGCCCAAAAAAAAAATATTATTCCTCTTACTTCCCAGGAACCGCTACGCCTCATCGCATTCAAAGAAAGAAGGTCGAAACAACAAGTAAGTATAGTGCGGCTTCGATTAATGCTTGCCGAAATAGGACAAGTGTCCCCACGACATTGTATGACAGCTTCCAGTCAACGCCAGGCGGTCCTTGACATTTGCTCTGCCGGTGATAATGCCAAAGACAACTCTCTAAAATTTGTGGTCAGAATGCGAACGCGAAGGTCAACGCAAAGCGCAGACACTTTGATTTAATGCTCGGACCTACATACGGCGTCACTTCTCGTTGCTTGGTGAGCGTTTCGAACAATTATTTCGTTCCACGCCTACCGAGTGCCCCGAAGCGGGTACAATTGGCAGGTGGACAGGACTGAAGGAGAAAACCGGAGCTTTGTAACTCTGCATAAAAAAGACTCTCCCTAACATGTACTTCGTAGCTTATCAGGATATATTCCGTTCAAAAAAGAAAAAAGAAGAGATCTGAGATTTTCTGGCACTGTCCCAGATAACACTCACCCTCCACATGGCCCGTTTCCCGGACACAAAATAATAAAGGCACTTTCCACGCGTGTAATGCTCAGAAGTAAGCATATGTCTGTGCGTGCTACGAAGTAGCTTGCAGTACCACACAGTCAAACCGATTTCACATTGCGACACGGAAGTGACATGGTCGCCTCCAACAGCTCAAATCTCAATCAGACGAGCTGTGAATGCGACGCATGTAACTGGGGTATTCATATCAGTTGAACTAACACCATCCCCTACCGCCTCAACTCTTAACAGCCACAATACTGACTCACCTTCGCGAACATCAATCGTCGATACGTTAGAAGACGACTCCTTCACTAGCCTGCATAGCGCACAAGCAATTATCACGGTGGAACACGATACTTCCCTACGCGATGCACTTTAGTCCTCCAGGTTCGTTGCAGTGAAAAGACACCAGCACGTTATCAGCGGACGTCCTCTACCGAGATGATCCACCTGCGAGACCTGAGGTACTCAGACGTAATCTGAAGGCACGCCAGCTTCGCCCGTTCGAGAAGCACGCACTGGCCTGCTCGATAAGAATATGAGCACTGCGAGAGGAAGGGGCCATGCGATGGAAGTCATCGCGGTTCCGTGACAGACGCGCCGGCGGCTGCTTCCTTTTGTCGTCTTTCTAGTCGCGCGCATTATTTTCGGAACGCGGGTGCTTGTGATTGGAGATTTTGATGGGCCCAGTTGGGGCTGCCGTCAGTTTCGATTCCTTCCTTTCGTTTCGTTTTGAATCCTTCATCAGTAAGAAGGATGTGAGTGTGTGAACCAACTGGTTCCGGAGGACAAAAGGGTTGGATATTTTCTTTTTTACCTCCTCTTCCATTTCTCTCTTTCTCTCTCTCTCTCTCTATTATCTGTACCAATCGGCAGAAAATAAGCCAATATACCAATAAACCAATCGGCAGAAAATAAGAAACCGCATAATGAATCCGTACATAGTCACACACACAAAACAAAATAAAAAAAAAGAAAAAAAACAGCGCATAGAGCGTTGGCTTCTCGGCTCAACATTGAAAGGTCGTGGGATCGAATGCTGCCACCGCCTCTGCATATGTTTTTTCTTTTCTTTTGCTGTTTTATCGTGCTGCTGAATAAAGACGCATATTGGTACAGTGCCTCCCGAAGTCTGTGCAGGTCGCAACACTCCTTTCCAGGCAAAATGCCGCCACTCGTCGTGAAGCCTGCTGAACGGTATGAAACGATGTGCCACCACTACCACTACTGAAATTGCGGAGACGACTCACGTGATCGTAGACTACATATGAAACGCTATGTGGTACACTTTCACGCGCAAATTTCCAATCCTATTCTCGGCTACGAAATATCCAGCAACAAAATTCCTGGAACTCATGGTTCGAGTAGGAAAACAATGGATGCATTGCGCCGTCGACGGCAATAAAACCTCGATAAATGCTATACGAGGCTCGCAATAATTACGAAATGTCACAGAAAAGGCGCAGCGTGTGGGCCGAACCATATATTGCATCACGAAGGGCGTGGTTGATTCCCAACTTAAATCCCTTTCTCTCTTATAGATTGATTTTGATTCCCCTGTGTTTCTCATTTATTTGTGTATGCCAGGGTACAGGTGGATTTCCGACTGCCCTTGATACATTTTTGTTGATTATCAGAATATGACCTTGATAACAACCCGTGACTGCCGATCACTGAGGCAATAGCGTTGCGGAAGTTCCGTATCCGCTGGCTGAATGTCGTGTACTCAGTGATCCAAAATGTGCCAGCACGAGTTCATGGTTTCCCGCGTACGGATACGAAGTTATACAGTCAGGTTTTACCCATCTCTCTGTGAGGTTGTGTGGAGCTGTCAGAAATGTGCTGAATGTATTTGCAGCAATGCTTAGTCTCTTTGGAGAAATTTCTTGATACTCTAGAACAAAGGAATGGAGGCCACGAGTTCAATGGCAAGTTCAGCTGTCCTTATTCAACGATGATGGGAAGAAAAACGTTTTGCTACATACACTTTATTTGTGGGTGTCGGTGTGGAGCGGAGCTACGTTGAGTAGGATTGTGCTACTGTTGACGTGTATTGCGACCTTCCAATATCAGGTCATTCGAAATACTATGCCTATCATTTGCGACAATGGATAATTTTTACACGTAGACGCCTCCCTGCAGGTAATCCTAGCAGTTGGTTTAAACTCTTCCCGTCCTTCATTGACACGTTGATGACCCGCAGGTAGAGTTGGGAATCCCGGACCTGTTTTCAAGTCCCGGGATTTCGGCATTTTTCTTCACAGAATCTTGGGATCCCGGGACGGGATCGGGATTTTTGCTGCTGCAGAATGCAAGTCGTCACTTTCTAGATTGGTAGCAGTAGGCGTCAATTTTGGGGGTGTCGACCACGATGCCTATGTGTATATGTATGGTAAGTGCGCATGGAATTAGGGATACTGCAAGCAGCTACTCTGATGTCTATCTTGCCTTCTTGGCGGGGCTTCTCTAGCGGTCCCTCATCCCTATCAGTTAATTCATCTGCTGTACGTAATCGTCGCTTTTTAGAAATTCACATTCGGTTCAATATAACATTTACTGTTCTGCTTTACTCACCTCTTGTCACGAGTCACGAGCAACAAGTTTCAATGACCGCAAATACTTTGTGTTGAAGTTTCTCAACTTATTTATTGTCTATGTGGATGCAAAAAATAAATGCATGCGAACTTGATATTACAACATTGGAGAAGACCGTTATTTCTCCTGACAATCACTGCGCATCACGTTGCCTGCTATCTGACCGCAGAAAGCAGAGTGCGCCAAGCGTCTTGCCCTCGAGACGACAACGAACTTTTGTGCATAAGCTTGCTGCCGAAGTAAGCACGCGCCCTGCTTCTACGCTGGTCGAGTTAACAGTGTGCAAACAATTGTACACATTCTCCAGCAGTAATCCTCGTACCCCTCCACTCATGAAGAGTGCCGTAGAGAAAGCGGCGTGCACTGTCGCCGACAAGGGAAACTTCTTCCGCTCAAGCCGTAAAGGCGGCTTACTGAAAATGTATGAGCCCTAGTCGTTTCAGTCCTCAAGTTTTACTGGGGTCTGTTGCAAAAACGAAGAAAAAATTCGCAGAATCTCGGGATTTTCGAAGAAAAACCGGGACCTGACTCTACCCGCAGGCCCTCTCTTGTTTCTGAGCCCTATGTCAGTTCGGTTAGTTTAGTCTGCTCGCCATAATCTGTGCAATTAGAGTTTTCTGTAGTTTCAGCAAACTCGCCATGGGTTCATATGACACAATTTTTGTTGGAATACGGGGCTAATAGGCACGATTGACGACGAACGAAATATGTCAAAAAGTGACCACAAATATTGACATACGCATAAATACAGCATCCGCGCGCCAAAGAACACTGAAACTGAAGCAGTTCACCAAGAAGCCATGCTGTGGTGCACCTGGTATTCGAACCCAGATCCCAGTAATTTCCTGTGCATTAATGCACGATATCAGAAATAAGTTGAGCTACGTTTGTTTTGTACACACACATTTCAGTTAACTTTTCTAGATACACACAGGGAATAAAATGACATAAATGTCGTCCCAAAAATCCAAAAGAAAAAGCGAGATCAGCTGCGAGTTTTTTGTTTTTTAATTCGGGTTAATTCGGTTTTAGTTCGCCGCAACGCAATTACGGTCGTGAGCAGCGTACAGACTGAGACAGGACAGCACGAAGGAACGGGAGACAGGGAGGTGGTCTTTGAGTCCTTTGCCGACCTCAAGAGGAACTGTGTCGACATACGTCTGGAAAGCGTACTTGATTAAGATAATTTCCGTGTTTTTTTGCTCTTAATGACGTACGCGACAACAGCGATGAAACCTGCCCCCTAACCAGAAAGTGAGCATTGTACAGCGATAACATCTACTGACGCGGTGCTTTCCATGTATAAACTTTCTCACTGAGTGCAAGTACAATGAAAGATGATACAAGGCACGGGTAACCGTTCTTCTGAAAGCTCGCTCCTACGACTCATGTCTACAGCATACGGCAAAAAAAAAAAAAAAAGCCCAAGTGTCAGGTTACATGCACGCGATAGCATATCAGTGATTCAACCTCTCTCGCGGAAGGAATATTCAAAATACACAAGGAAAACCCAAGCGGCACAATGTACTGAAAGGCGGGTGCAATAGGGGTAGTCGTCAGGTGCCTTATCTTTTTGTCGCTGTCTTTCTGACGTGCCGCGAACTTCAAAAGCAACCTTGATCCATTCGTCCACCCCTGTTGCACCCGAGTTTCAGTACATTGTGCCGCTTGGGTATGTTCACAGAAAGACAACGAAGCACGATATAAGCGATAAAAGGGACAAGATATGATATATTGCGGAACTGAAATTCATTCTGATACAGCAGCATTCCCAAGCGGCACAATGTACTGAAAGTGGGGTGCAATAGGGGTGGTCGTCAGGTGTCTTATCTTTTTGTCGCTCTCTTTTTGATGTGCCTCGAACTTCAAAAGCAACCTTGACACATCCGTCCACCCCTATTGCACCCGAGTTTCAGTACATTGTGCCGTTTGGGATTGCATCACAGTATGCACACAAGTATGCCCATCGCCAATGCGACGAACGCCATGAAAGCTGTAATCTGTAAATCGTAAGGTGTCATCGTTGTTCCAAGTCTTGCCACGGCGGCAGAAGCATAATGTCATCCCCGTAAAGACGCTCATGCCTTGTAACCCTGTCTGGAACACCAGTGCCAAAACCGTACCGAAGTTCTGAGGCCCCCTCCGGAAAACTTTCCATCACATGTGCCCGTTACAGTCACATGAGAGTAGTCATACTTCGAGGTACATATAACTATTAAATAGAAATCAATTTTCTTCATCGGGGTTGCGCCGATGGCCATCATAGTTTTCATCAGAGACGTCTATGCCTTCCATAACGCTGTCGTCGTCATCTGCGGACAGAAAAGAGATACCACAAGTTATGCAGTTGTTGCTACGTGCAACCTGGGTTACGGAGGAATACAGGAGACCGGGAAAATAGCCCCATAGCGAAATCGTCCGTCCCAAGAGTCGTCAACCGGAAATCGCATTCATCTCCACTTCCTTCTATGAGTTGCCATGGGACATGCAACAGTCGCTTTGAAAGAATTAACCTTTGGTGAAGAGTTTGTCAGGTGGCACCTGATAGACACAAGTACGATATTGGGAAACTGCACGTTGCTCTCCGAAAGACGGAACGCTCCTACAGTAGATAACGAGTATCGGGTTTTGCGATATTTGAAGTAGGGCGAGCCTGGAGAGATTGCCACTAACGCTGTCTCCCGGCGAGGTTGCCTGAAGTATTCGGGAAGCCTTTCTTTTTACATTTTCATCTGTGTGAATAACTATCTGATTGAATTGCTTGTTCCTTTTCTGTCGCAGGAAATGCTAATGAAAACCGACACGATACACAGAAATATTGCTGACAAAAAAAAATAAGTATGGAAGGATGTGGACATTGCTACGACTTCAAAACGATAAATAACAACATATAGACATATAATAAACTCATAATAGCAAATAATAACTCGTGGTTTTACGCCGCGAGTGAACTACAGTCATGAGTGACGCGAGAATGGTCCTGTCGGTCTCTCTGTGCTTTCATTTCGCCCACCTGAGGGTTATACCAAAATCTCGACACATGGCATGCCGTATTTCACATTCCTCGTGGAAGATGGCGTGGGTGAGCAACTCGTGCCCTGACATTGAACCTTGAGATCGGAAGGCTGACACGCCACTAACCGGGCCACCGAGGTCGGTACTTTAAGAGAGAGAGAGAGAAGAAAAAAGCTTTTCTTATTGGCGCACTGGAAGCCAGACAGTAGCTGGTTAGTAGCGTGTCCTTCTGTCGTTACTTACATTCTAGGATCGATAGAGACTTACGATCCCATCAAAGAGACCTATGACCGCTCCATAAAAAAGCGTATGCCGTGTGCCGACATTGCGCGGCGAGGTTAAAGGACCCCCAGGTTGGAAAAATTAATTTACAGGCTGACTAGATGGACCGGTGAACTGGTGCATCGCTCGTGATCGGAGTTGTCTCACAAACTGAAGCCACGATTCAGTGAGTGACTAATTTGCAGCACAGCTGTAAATTATCATGACTGTGGAGAGCCATGTGCACAGCGACAACGAAGGAACGTTTTCAGGAGTATTTATGAAATCGCTATAGCATAGAAAGAATACAATTTCTGAGATAAGCTCAAATTTGTTGCGTGAAGAGGAACACTGATGACCAAGTCGTAATTTACGCGTTCTCGTTACAAATCAGCTTATTTTGTACCGGAAGCAAACGATCTGTACGTGTTCAACACTCTTGCATCTCAACAGTAGTTTGGGAATGCAAAATTAATATCTGGAAACCACTTTTCAAGCTCCCTTTAACGTTGCCCACTCACCCTGTGGCTGGTTGTTGAAGTTGTGCCGCAGCGCTGAAAATCGAAGGATACACCATCACTATCGCCGCGTAGAACATGGACTCGACACAGTGCTAGAATATTCGAGCACAACAACATCAGGATGAGCATGCTCTCTACAAATAGGCTGCTGTGTGTCTCATTCTCACGAACAAACTCTCTAAATGACATTAGGTACACATTTCACGGTACGGTAGCGATTGCCAGCGTTGTCCGGATAAGCACTGCGTCTTCCGCCATTCTTCGCTTAAAATCTGTGGGCCAATGGCACATGGTTGCGCGAAGCCCTCAGGACTCCACTACCATATAGGAAACGTACGGCCCAAATGTACAAATATATTTCACTGCAAGTGAGCAGCTATGGTTTATATGCCCTTTTTAACGAGAGGAAGGCAGGGACAGGGGTCACGGCTATATGCCACTCTACAAAGTGATATCCTGCGTACGCCACTGTGGACACGAGACAAACTTGTCCCAAGAGGAAGTGCTTACACTGCGAGCAGCTTCGGTTTTACACAGATAAGTTTAATATGTTCATACTTTTGGATATCGTGCACTGAAGGTGCTACACGACCCTGACTGTTGCGTCGCTTACGGTCTAGTTGTCTCGCGATGTAAAGGCAGGAAATATTAGCGCTCTATATGCCTTTTTGAACATACACCAGAGAACCAACGCAACGGACATATCCATCAATGAGTCATATCCATGCAGTAGAACCATTCATCCATTTCCTTCTTGGGCTATATATTTGAGTGGGCACAGGGTCTATTTTATTTTAGACCTTGTTGCAATGATTCCAACAACATATTTGCAGTACGGAGCTGACGCTTGTTGTGCACTAGCACATGGGCGCACCGTTCTGCTCAGTTTAATATCTTGCTTAATGCACTTTATACTTTATACCATTATTTTATAAAACGCTCAAGTGGGTTGACTTTGTTGGGACTGAACATATCGAGCGTAGCAACACAGTTGTTTGTAGATTTTGTCATGCTAAATGTGGTGATCCAAGCAGTTAAGGTAACCGCCGGAGCAAACGAAAGACGGGATGGCACCACATATTTCCGTTCGTAGCTGGCCTCACGTGATTCCAGCTGTGCGCAGAACACGACATTGATACTGACAGGTTACTCTCTTGTATTGGTGACGCTTGGGATTGTAGAGGGCTTGGGTAGGACACCCTAATAATAGTTCAACCATGCTCTAATTAAGCGGTTGGAATTCCAGCACAATGGATATACGCACCTGCGTAGATGTAGCTAAGCTAAACAAAAAACATGTTCTGATTGTGGCGTATAACCCATTCGCTGCGGTACATTCTTGTTGGCGTGCACCAGTCGTATGTTTTTGGTTCGCTCTTATAGCGACCTGCTAGTTGAAGTTTTACGCGTATGATATACTCGAAAGGCAGATCCGAGAGAAACTTACGTCCATGGTCGTTATCTTCAACAATCTGTACCGTGGCAGATAATTCAGACATTGCTTCCACTGCTGTAATAATAGTGACACACGCTTCGTGTCTGCTTTCCTCAACAACATGCAATGCCACATGCTATTCTTATATATACGTCATAATGATTGAAGACTACAAGCATGAACATATTTGCCTTCAGTCGCGGTCACGCCGCTAGAAGAGATGGGCTTGCTGCTGTTTGTCACATTTTGGCTCGTCGAAGAAAAGTTGCTCGTCGTCCATGACATCTTTGGTGCACTTTGGTTGGCTTGCTCCATCTTTATATCTACAATGATCCGAACCGAGGTCTTTAATACCATTTCGCAGTGGGCCTTGTCGTCTTGAATGCGTGGCACAAGAAGAAACAATATTTGTTCCACACCTCAGTGGTACATAAAGACGAAATTTTTATGTCACGAAATCGAATACCAGGTATTCAGAAAGAAAGGAAGGAGAAAGGAAAAAGAAAGGAAAGAAAGGAAAAAGAAAACAAGCAATACATTGACATATGCAGACCGAAAGTAGATTGATAGCAAAAATAATGTACTCACGCACACTCACTTTCTTTATCCTTAGATACCTGCACGGCATGATTTGTTAAGACATTTACTTTATTCGCAGTTAATGGTGGCGGTATGTCTAAGTTAGTTGCTGTATGTTATAGACAACAGTCTGCTTTCACCAACGTCGCCAAGTATTTAAACTGAAATGCACGAGATTTCACTTCTGCTTCAACACTACCCACTGCAACTATTCCAGTTACACTGTTAAGCGTTATGCGATTTATAAGAAACGATCGTGAAGGCACGTCAGAGCTTAGAAGACCCGAGACAACAAATTTTTGCTGGAATATTGAAGGGCGGAAAATATAAAACATTCCTGCAAAGCTTCGCGACGATTGGCCTGGTAGTTCCTTTTTAATTCTAGCGCCATAATGCGCCTCACGGCACCTCCTCGCCCGCCTCGCCGTGCCAGGGAAGAGATGCAGTGACGTCACAAGTACTTTGGTATACTACTCTTCTTGAAGGTATAACGTAGTATCGCAGTAATGGTTTTCACATAATTTTAACTCATTTGTAATTTGTCAAATAATCTTGATGAACTGCGGTTTGTGATCAATAATTAAAGCCATTGACCCTTTATGCTGATGAATCGGGCTACTTACGCACATGAGTTCCGCTGGTTTGCAAACGTGATTCGTGCATTCTAGTCACGAGTAGCCAGAAATCCATAGCAGGAGCCCAGCGATTTACATCATTTCCGTTCAACGAGTATTTATTACGCAGTTCCGTTAAAATATGGCGGCTTCCATGGAATAAGCATTTGGCGAGGGAGGAAATATTTTTGCAGCTAAATTAGGAAACAACGGCGGCGTTTCGAGCGGTGAGAGTGATGTGTATCATTTATTGCTCTCAGGGCTTGTACTATAAATGAAAATCAAACAGTTGTCGACAGTTAAGGACATCGAAGGACGGCGCGATACGCAGAGATTTCCAAACCACCGCATTCTCTAGGGTTTCATCGTGTCTAACTACCGACTCGCCTGCGTTCTATTCCTTCCGAATCATATCATATCATTCCGAATGGTGATTAATTCCCACTGTATTATGCGGTAAAGGGCTGTCTTTAAAATACGGGTATGGTGAGTGCGGATGCGGGGCATTTGCAATGAAGTAATTTTGTATGAGAAGCCGCTCACGAATATGAATTTTATGCAAAGAATAAGATGGTGTTAGGATGACCTTTGGTAGGATGACTTTGGTAGTGCTTACAGCCTGTACGTTACATCGCCGCCTAAAACCTTGATCGTACTGGAACCTACTGTTGCATCGCAACCACAATCAATGGGTTGTAGGGAAACTTTTGAGAGTACTCTAAAAATGTTATTTTGTTTTCTTTTCTTTTTTTTTTTTTTTTTTTTACTGTTGACAGTTAAAATGGAATAAATTTCGTGGGACTTATTGTTACGAACGTTCAACTAACTGAGGCGAAATCGAACTACATGTAATGCTTAAAACGTATGGAGGGCAAAAAACGTACCTCTAGATCCAGTTTCCGTGGCTGCGTATGGAGACGGTTGTGGGCTGGTTGAGGTGAGGCAAACTGCTGAGATTTTCACTGTTTGGTTGAATTTTCGAACACCTGGTGATGAGCCTCGCAGCAACGTAGTCAATAACCCACTGGGGATACCTGCAAAACATAAAAATTGCTTTATTTAAAGGAAAATATCCTTTCAAAAACATCCAAACGCACAACTTTAAAATAGCTTACTTGTGATAGAGACTAAAAAGGACAGTCTCGTACAGAAAGGTCGATTTCGAAACGTTATTGAAGCAAGAATCGTTAGTACTAATGTAAGACCGCATCGAAAGCCCATCGGAAGGAGCGCAACAGTTTTCGAGAGCAAGCAGACGACGGACGTCACGTGTTTTTATCATCTTCCTCCTTTCTTACATAAAAAACGTCATGGGGTGACGTCAGCAGGAAGTGGCGGAAAATGCGGAGTCTCCCGCCCTTGTGATTGGCTTGGGCGCGCGATCACGCTTTTCTTGCGGGCGAATGATCACACTGAAATTTGAATGAGACCCGGTACGCCGTTGACGGCTTCTATTGCCTCGTTTCGCTGCGCTTTTCGTCCAATAGCAGACTCCTGTACCTGCTGACGTACCGGATGTTGTTGTCGTATCAATGTAATTCGTTTAACTTAATATCTGCTGCGTTTCTGGCGAAAATAATTCGCAGTGTGCCACTTTTGACAATGGCGATATGAATGGCGTAGGTCGTAAACAGGTCGCCGGGTACGAGACCATCCCTT
>JARGYV010050435.1:0-13842 GCA_029532675.1 Ornithodoros moubata | reverse complement strand
ATACAGGAATGATCTACGCACAACTGATCTATACAAAAAAAGGCTAGGACAGTTGGGAATTCTTCCAGGTAATGTCTGCCCCTGAAAATTTTTCCGGCATTTCCGGGCTCAAAATTCACAAAATCAAGGTTACTTTTGGTATCTGGACCTAGAGCTTGCTGGAACCACATCTGTTAGAGTTCGGTTAGTGTTCTGCAGGCAATGCTGATCACTTTCTTTTTTGTTTTTTCTTGCCCAAGAACTCTGGCCATAATGACCTAAACGTCCTCGAAAGAGTGGTGCTGGGAACGTCCCTTATAGCAGCAAGGTCAACAGTATAATTTACCGTGCACAACGGGTTCTGTTGGTACGTCCAGGTTCAGAGGTGAATCGAGAATTTCTTGCAAACTGACTTCCCGATCTTCTGGACAAAACACCTCGGCCTCCTTGACGTAGTGGAATGCGAGGGGCTCTGAACTTCCATAGCCATAGATCGGCTGCAAAAGCACGTGGAATAGTTATAGTTTCCAACTGGGACATCGTGTAACTCTCTCACCTCTACATCGCTCCAAAGCAATGCACGTCTCACATCATCGCATGTCAACTTTCTCCTCTTTGCATGACGCATAAATTGGCCACTGTTCTGCAAACACAATATACCGTTGTCTAAGGGAATATATGGCAAGGTAAAAATAGATATCACTAAGGTACGCAGACGCAGACACACACCTGGGCAACCTCGCGAAGTCTGTAATTAAGGTCTTCAGTCAATAGACTCATCGCCTGATCTGAAACATCACCGTGACCCCCCGCCTCCGCGAATAACCGAACAGAGTCCCTTGGAAACTGACTATACTTCTTTTCTTCCGCTTTCTTATCGTCAACAGGGTCTTGGTTCGCACGTGTCTCTGCCATCCCTGAATGGAAGTAACCTCTTCAAAACTCAAATCATGGCACTTAATTTTAACGTTTCAAAAAATATTTACACGACGCGCTAGGAAGCGGCCATTTCTCTTCGCTATTGTTGCCGGCCGCTTCTCCTGCCACGTTCATCTTGGTTCATCACAGTAATTCTTTGGTGCAACAAAATTATGAGACTGAAGCTGAAAATCAAAGTTTGATATGCAAATTAATATTAATCACGGGTAGCGGGTTATATTTCTTGCGTGTTTGTAATAAGATATTTGAGTGCGTTGACCAGGGAAGTGTCAGCGGGCTCAGCGGGAGAGAGAGCTATTCACGGAAGGGGGAGGGGCAGGTTTTGCGTGAACGGTTTGGGCTTCGGTCGCGATGACGGGAAGGTTGTTGGATCGCGAGAAACTGCGGATGAACCTACGGTTGCCAAAAACGTGCACGTGAAAACGGGAGCGCTGATGAGCTATGTGGAGAAAACTCAAGTACCTCATTCTGATCTCAATTATTTGGATCGGAGGAGCCGGCTACTTCGTACTGAAGCGATGGGAAAGTGACAAGGTAACCCAAAATCAATTTAAGATATTGGTTATCCTACGTGGCTCCAACATGAGCATATGGATCTGCTGTGGATCTTCTGAGAGAGCAGACAGTTAACTCGATCTGACATATATATAGAGGTGCTATGAGACCTTCATAAAAAAAGGTGCGCGAGTTAACGCTGTTGAGCAATACGTGCACTAATGTACGACGTGTTGTGACTGCCGGCAATACTCAATTGAAATTTGCCATTCAGTGTGCTTTTTGATGGCCTCTTTCAGCTACTGAGATACAATCACACCGCTTCGCTATAAGTTGCTCAGTTTCTCTCATCGTGCGTGTGTTTGTGTCTTTTTTACCTGCTCATTCTCTGTCACACTCAGGGCACAGAAAATCATGCCTTACGTCTCAAAGATACGCCGCCAGGCAACTTCCTCGTGAAACAGTTTACAGACGGGCAGGTGTCATGGAAATACTTCGACGAAAAAGCCTACATCGCCAAGTCGCGACTGAGTGGTTCAGCTGATGCTTATGAACGCAACAAGTTCAACCAGCAAGCAAGCGATGCACTTCCGAGCAACCGCGCCATACCCGACACGAGGAATCCGCAGTGTGCCAACCAAAACTTCGATGAAGACCTTCCTCCTACCAGTGTTATCATAACTTTCCACAACGAGGCAAGGTCAGCCCTGCTAAGAACTGTAGTGAGGTATGTCATCCATGCCACACAACATCTATGCAGAAAATACAGCCATAGCTTACTGAATTGCACATTGCAGTGTGCTGAATCGCAGCCCACCCCACCTGATACACGAGATTATTTTAGTGGATGATTTCAGTGATAATCGTAAGTCTGCCAACTGCTCTTACTTGTTCGTACCTGCTCTTAGCAGAGGCTACAGTTGAGATTATGAAATATTTCAGCTTCTGATGGTGAGGAGCTCACAAGCATACAGAAGGTTCGTGTCATAAGGAATACCAAAAGAGAAGGTAGGGACAGACTGCATTTATCTTGTCTGAAATGAGTATGAAGTGGGGGTGGAACACAAGGTAAGGTGTCCTTGCTTGGGGCATATATGTTAAGTATGAAAACAACCTTAGATTTTATTTTTTTTAGAAACCCGTTTCAAAAAGGAGAAATGTACCCTGTATGTGTTCATAGCCAGAAGTTTCATTATGAAGTGATCTGCCATACGATCATCTGTTAGTTACATCTGTTGCTGATGTGGGCTTCAGTATGAGGGTTACTGACAGTAAGAAGAATAAAAAAAGAAATAATGCTGCCTCCATATGTTCATGATGCACAAGTGTTTTTTGCAGCTATGTTGTAAGGTTTATACACCTACCTTGAAGAGTACAGGATGAATTGTGCTCCCGTTTCCTTTGTTACAACAACACTGTGCACACTATGGCCACATGTTTCCATATAAGTTTCTGCACACATGTGGTAGTATTGCTTTATACTCTTCTGACTCCCATATTAAAAACAAAAGGCTTGAAGTATTTTCTTAATAGCAGGCATGAAGACATACAATGGGGTCTGCAAGGAGCTTACAAAGAGGCTTTTCGTTACAGGCCTGGTACGGTCTCGAGTCAAGGGTGCAGATGCTGCAGTAGCCCCAGTGCTAACTTTCTTGGATAGTCACTGTGAATGCAACGTTAACTGGCTGCAACCCTTGCTGCAGAGAGTCAAAGAGGACCACCGAAGAGTGGTCTGCCCTGTGATAGATGTTATTAACATGGATCATTTCAAGTATTATGGAGCCTCAGCAGATTTAAGAGGAGGTAGGGCAGGTGAGTTGAAAAATGTGCAGTGATCATCCTCCTTTGCATTGCAGGATTTGACTGGAATCTTGTTTTCAAGTGGGAATTCCTTTCAAGTGAAGACCGGCAGCAGAGAGCCATAAATCCCACACTGCCAATCAGGTTCGAAAGTTAAAAGAAAACGGCTTATGTTCCTGACCTTGCTAAACTTGAAACTTATGAAGGTTTGAATGCTGTGTTTTTGTCCGTCACGTTGTATTCTTTGCATTATATTGTTACGATTCCTTGTAGCCAACAAGCTCTATGTTTACTCATGCTGCTATTAGGGTTAGAATGTCAGGATTCACTCCAGTTAATATGTGTGTAAGGCCTAGCTAAGGGGGAAAGCTATCCCACTAAGGTACAAATGCTTTCAGTTTTCTTTAGTTTGTTTTACGAATGAGGAGGCACCGTTCTCCAAGGCCGCCTTGCTCTGTGTCTGGGTAATGTTCCAGGATAGCCATGTGAAATAGTTTCTTTTAACATTTTTATGTTGCAGGACTCCTATGATTGCTGGAGGTTTGTTTGTCATGAATCGCAAATATTTCAACAAGCTCGGAAAATACGACACCATGATGGACATTTGGGGAGGAGAAAACCTAGGTGAGATACGGAAGTTTTCTTTTGTTCACCGTTGTTCCTGCGCATTTCAAACTGATGCAGTACTGGACTAAAATCTGTGGATTATGTTTCTGCAGAGATCTCATTTCGTGTGTGGCAATGTGGAGGTCAATTGGAGATTATTCCCTGCAGCCGTGTCGGGCACGTGTTTCGAAAGCAGCATCCCTATTCTTTTCCTGGAGGGAGCGGTAATGTATTTGCCAGGTGCGTCATATCTAAGGCATTATGACATGAAAACCCTGCCGCTGGTGCCTCAGTGCTTTCTTTCAAATATGTGCAGGGTTCATGGAGAAATATTTTTCACAAAATTCTTGGAGTGCAAGCCAGGTGAAAAGGCTCTCAGCACAAATTTGAATGCAATCATGTAGTAGGAAAACATTTAACTCTCTTTTTTGTTACACTTATATAACCATTTGTTGTTCGAAGCTGGAGTAGCTTATACACACAGTTAACGTGAAATTACATGCAAACTTAGCCTAGCGTGAAGTGCTCGTACTTTGCAAATAAATATATATATTTTTTTAATTCAGTGTGGCTATGTTCATGAGCACTGTACAGATGTGGACAGATGGAGGGAGGATAGCAGGAAGGAACGGGAGACAGAGGGGGATTAGTGTTTGGGGGGGCAGGGGGTGTCCTGGGTTGGCTTTAGGAGAACTGTGCCGACATACATCTGGAAAGTCTGAGGGAGACCCAGAGAAAACCGCAGATGGCACAGCTGGCAGTAGGATTTGAACCCACTACCTCCTACTCTAGAGCATGAATGACTGATGCCCTATCCCACTCGGCCATGCTACTGGTCGCAAATATGATGTGTACAATTCCCTAAATTCCCTAGCTGACAGCTAACAATAGCAAACAGCAAGCAATATGCTCCAATTGTTGAACTAGACCTGGGCCCGTTTGCATAAAAATTGAGTGTGATTCTAATTCGTGCACTCACTCCGCATGCAGAAAGCGCTGTCAAAACTGCTGAGATTGAGAATGAGAGCCGTACTCAAGTTACCTATATGCAAATGCGCTCTGTCCTTGGCGCTCCTGATCTTCCTGGAAAAAATTTTTTTCTTCCTATTCTTTTTTGTGTGTGCGTGTTTGAAACCTGAAAGCTTCAAACCTCGAATAAATGGCACGTTGTAGCGTATTTCAGAATTTAAAAAGAAGGCACAGTTATCTTTTCTGGAAAAAAGTTTAGGACACACAAAGAGGCTCCTTTTCTGTTTACTCTCTCAATGAATGTTGCATGTTGATAAATGCATGAATCTTATAACTACTGTTTGCTTGTTTTATTCTCATACATGCAGGAACACTCGGCGAGCAGCTGAAGTGTGGATGGACGAGTACAAAAAGTATTACTATGCAACAGTTCCAGTTGCAAGGAACGTTCCAATGGGCAGGTGAGTCATTGAATGTACGTTATCATTACCACAGCGCAACTCAACACCATGTCACCGACATTACAGTATACGGGAGAGAATGGAGGTCCGCAGACATCTGAAATGTCACTCCTTCAAGTGGTACTTGGAAAACGTCTATCCGGAACTGAAGTACGGGGAGGTTTCAGTTATTGTGTTCTAGCAATTATGTCTTTTGGAGAATCCCCTATTCTCATTTTGAACATCGACTCTGAAGGGTTCCTTCTGGTGGACGCACGGGAGCCTTTCGCCAAGGGAGGCAGTGCTTGGACACTCTCGGCGGAGGTGAAGGATTCCACATAGGCCTCTTTGCTTGCCATGGAGCAGGTGGTAACCAGGAGTGGACTGTAAACGATGACCACATAGCTCACGGCAGGTACTGTCTAAGTATTGACAACTCATCGGCAGGAAGCCCTGTACTCCTCAGGTCTTGCCGAGGGGACGAATCACAGGTGAGCAAACGGTGTGATAGGGTTTGTGAGATAGTGGATAAAATTCAGTGTTGCCTTTCCCGCATTAGAAATTGTAAGTCTCGCGCTCCACATATAACGATATTGCTTCACTGTTGAGACAATTATGTTAACTATGTTTTCGTTTCTTTTGCAGAAGTGGGCGTGGAGTAGCCAGCAGGTTAAACATCAGTATCACAACTTGTGTCTGGACAGCGACAGGGGCGCTATCGTGGCCCAACCTTGCCAAAAAGAACACTATTCTCAACAGTGGCAACTTGTTAGTTGACAGCACTTCGCTCACAGTGTAGAGAGTAATCTCAGCCAGTGAGTTATCATCTGTGTAGTCCGATTTGCATCAGGTCATCATATGACATCATCAACAGGAAACACCTGCAAAATGTATAGCTACCAACTCGCCTGCATTTTGTCTCTACTTCCGTTAACCTGCAAAAGATTCCTGCCCGCGTCTGTTATGGACAATTGAAGTAAGAAGTTATTACAGGACACCTGTTTCCGTTCAGGCATTCAAGAGTAGGGAGGCAAGACCAGCACTAGTGAAAGATGTAATGCACCCTGAGAAACATCTTAATGTGTTCAAGCTTTGGTTGTTGTTGCAAGTAATGGCACCAGAGGAGTTGTTTGTAAAATTTGTCACATTTGTGTTTATGGACTGGAGTGAATTGTGAATGTGTCAGTCACTCTTATTTTGCAACAACCAGGACATTGTCAAAGTTGTAAGTAGTTATGGGCATTGGACAGAAGAGTTACTGCATTTTCTAATGTAGAACAAACAACAGCCTGTATCATTCTTAAAAAAAAAAAAAAGCTACTAAAATTTTAGAAATGTCCAAGATATCAATGTATGCCATGTGAATAACCTAACTATGTGCTAACAATGAACATAACCAATAATTTATGCATTAGTATATTCAGTACCTTAGCCAAAACCTCACATACACCCTCAATTCCTTTGCCCCCTCTTTGCGACCCCCAAAGGGGGCGTAACAACACTTGAAGGCCTCATTACATCAGCCGAAACTGCAGTATTTGTTTGAGGCTACCACAGTTTTATTTGATGGTATCTACCTCCTGAGATCTCATCTTGTAATCCATAAGCTCCTATCACTGTGGACTTTTTTATGGTGCATAACTAGCAAATTATACACTGCTATGTCCTATAGATAGGAACTGCTGCTGCCTTGGCTAAGTCTGTGGAAGAGAGACTGACATATGAAGTCAAGGGCACTGATGCCATTGGCTGTTATGTAAGAACTATTTATGATAAGCACTTGGGTGTACACTCATGTTTATTTAGCACATGGGGGGTCTTTCCTTATATCATGTCCTTCAGATACTATCATCATTGCACCTGACAGGGGAATATTGATGCATAAATACTTATATATTTCTTCAAATACCGTGGCCTAGTCGTATCAGTACTTAAGTGTTATTTTATGTACCAGCCTGTACAGTCATGTGGTTGTCCAGCAATATTTATAAATAACACTCATGTCATGGCAATGCAGAGGTTTTCTGCTGTATTGGAACACAACTCTACAGACTGATCATGATTGGGAAGATTTAAATTATATCTCTTGACATCTGCACATTAAACGTGAAATAGCTGAGCAGGTCCTGCATCCACAATGCGACTGAACATTGAATCGGTACTGAAACTTTGCATCAGCTTTGCTCTGCCCAACATAAAAAAATGTGTGTGGAATTTCAGTTCAGCTTGTGTATCATTAATTTGTTCTCATTCCTTTCTCGATCTCCTTCAAAATTTGTCAGAGAGCTCATGATTCTTGTGTGTTGCTATTCAGTGTTGGCCTAAATATTGCCAGCTAGTATTTGTTTGTTGTCGTGCCCTGTGAAATATTATAAACAAACTAAGAAAAAAGAAACCAATTCCCAGTTCGGTGCAAGGTTACTTCCCTGCATACTATTTTGCTCAAAGCCAAAGAGAATTACGACTGAAGTGCTTTCACCAGTTTATCTGTCTTCCACTTGATGTTCCACGTGGGTTAGTGCAATGTGAACTTGATCTGCATGTGGAAAAGATGGTAGAAATCAACTACATATCAATGTTTTTGATTGCAGCCAATAACGGCAAATAAAGCAAGGAGCCAGTCACATGAAAAGCTGTTCCCTCTCTGCATACTTCTGACCAGAAAAGATTTTTTTCATGTCCCTCATAAGCTGTTACTCATATTGCTTTGGAAAAACAGATAACTAGACTGACAGAATGGTATCAATTTCAGGCCAGCTGAGGATGAAGTTCATGAGAGCAAAGGCAAAAATGTAGGCAGATGACAAAAAAAACATGGTACAGGTGCTCTAAAAGCTGTGTTGTGCCCCGACATCACCTTACCCACCACCCACGTTTGTGATTTGCCGACACTGTGCAAAAAAACAACTTTTGTTACTGTTGTTTACCATGTTGTTTACTCAATCTTCAGGGCAACATATGCTTGCGCAGTACACCTGGCACTAAATGTGACAGTGCAGTTCTTAGACAAATATGAGCACATGCTGGAATATTTAGACTTCTAAGTTTGATTACATGTGCCTGATTAGCTGATAAACAGATCCACAAAATGCAGTATCAAGCACATTTTTCCAAAGAAGGTCAGCCACACCAAACTCTGATTCTACCAGCAAAAAAGGCACACACATCTGGTCCTTCATTGAGGAACATCATGAAATACTCATTTAATAAACACATCTTCCTTTTAAGTACAAAAATACATAACTTGTCAATATATATTGTCTCTCGCAACAGCAGCCAGAGCAATTAATCGATCAACAACAGATACGGGTTCAAATGCAAAAAACTCTTGGGAATAGAGCAAAAGAGGGGAATATGTACAGCCATTTACAATCAACAGGGTGCTCATGAAGAACTACGAGAGTTGGAGAAAAACAGTCCGGAACACTACGGGACAGCTTCCACTTTTTTTTGTATCAACCAGATAAGAAATAAAAAAGTGCTCTTTCCTAAAAATGGACATACGGGTGAGTTAACATTGAGCAATAAAAGAGGCCACCCATACAGGGGTTCTTGACTGGTGCCACTTGGCCTTCAACTCTTGTGCGATATCACAAAATTGAGAACATGCACCACCTCCCGAAGGACGGTGCTGCCTGCCATGCCCGCCAGGAATATGGGACACAACTTGTGAAATACATGTGCACACATTGGAAGGAGAGGACTTTCCAGAGAATTACTATGATACATGCGCTCAACAGCATTACGGATGCATCTTATGATCAATGCCATCCTTCAAGCTTTGCAAGGTATAACAGATGCCTGCAACAGTTACATATCACAAGAATTCCCACGAGGACATTGTTGTGACATACAGCGCTATAACAATGCAAGGGGAAGAAGGCTGAACAGAAACTGATAACATGGCATAAACACAGGCAAACTGGTGAATGAAACACGTTGTGAAGTAAGCACTGGGCACAAGAATGAAGGTGGACATTGTTTTGTTGTCTTTAGTGTTTCCTTTTTGTGCCACGCTCAGGCTTCCTTCACGGCAGTTGAACAGAAACTTGCTTAGCATCGCTTATTGCTTCCAATATGTGTTGCCAATCTGTGCCCACACTGGTAATGCTATTACAGGACACCCCTGTTATATCAAAGTCGCTTTATTCAAAGTGCAACGAAATCCCTGGGCAAATACATGCATTTACATCCGGATTATTTGAAGCGCTATGATAGCTAACTCTGCATATTATGAAGCACGTGCCTGCCGATATGGTGTCTGTTGCTTCCCCGAATGCACCATTTTCCTAATTTTCTCAACACACAATCAACAAATTCTGTAACTAATTCTGTATAACTATTACTTCTGACAAAGTGGGAAAGTTGGACATCGTGTTGCCAAGAAAAACAAAGAAAGAGTGTGTTCCGTTACGTTGGGCAGAGTCCAGCTGGTTCAGGAGTGGAGCATTTCATTTTGCGTCCTTATTTCATGTGGTCCACATGCATTTTTGTTGGCCTGTATGGTTACCCATGATAACTCTGCAGGCCTCCACACGCAAGTGCTTAACACTCGAGCAGAAAGTTGTGCTCATCTGCACAGTGAAAAAAGTGATCAGCTCAAATTCACCAAGTTGTTGGCATACTGGTTTCTACGCTGCCAACAATCACCAAGGACAAGCGGGATGTCTTTAACGGTTTCGAGAAGAGCTTCCCAAGCAAGCGAAAGCGTGTCCGGGGTGCAAAGTACCCCAAGGTGGAAGTTACGCTTGAATCGTTGAAAAACGCCAAAGATGCAAACCTCCCTGTACGTGGAGCTGTGCTCTCTGCACAGGCTGAGGCAGTGAATCTGCTGCAGGGCAAGCCTTGTTTTAAATGACAATGGCTGGCTTAAGCAGTTCAAGAAACGGCATGGTATACGGTGCACACCTACCAACGGTGGAGGTGGGGATGTCAACCAGGACACTGGATACCTGGTAGCAATGTAGGCTTGCAGACTTTTTGGAAGACTACTTGGACAAAGACATATACAATCTCGAGAAGACTGCATTGTTTTATAACCTTCTTCCCAAGCCCTGGTACACAACTGCAAATGGCTTCTCGTAGGGCACCAAACAAAGCAAAGAGTGCATCACAGTCCTGTCCGGATGCAATGCCACTGGCGACAAAAAGCAATTACTGATATTGGGCTACTGATTGGGCTAGGCTGAGAAGCTGCATTGGTCTTCTAACATGACTCTGCCCAAGGACCGCATCTACAGAAGAAACAAGCAAGCATGGATGACAATTATCCTTGAGGACTACACACACCTTCTGGACTGCAAATTCCATGCAAAACCGTGCAAGATGCCCAGGCCACAGCAAGATTGAAAATCTAAAGGTCATCACTGTGCAGTTTTTGCCAGCCAACACAACATCTGTGTTGCAGCCAATGGACCAGGGCGTCATTGAGATGATGTGGAGAGACTCTATAGAAAAAGCTGCACATGCTGCTTGGTTATGAGTGCTGTATCGTGGAACGGTTCCAGGAATGAAAGCTACAGCATCGACTTACTTGGTGTGATTCACCGTTCATAGAGAGAGACGTGCAGGCGGCAAAGATCGAGATTTGCTTTGCACATGAAGGCTCTTCCTGTGCATGTGTTGCGACTGAGACAGTTGAAGTTGAAGCGATTAAAGATAAAGAGGAATTAGAAAGGCTGTACAGAAGAGTACATGAGGGTGTCGGGCAAGAAATCAAAGATGATTTTCGCTCACTTGCGCAAGCAAATGAAGACCTTCCCATCTGGCAATTAATACCAAAACTGCGGGTATTATTGTCAGGGATTGAGACATCAAAGAAAAAATGTCTGAAAACAGGTCAGATGATCTGACCATAGGACAGAGAGATGCTGTCTATGACTAAATATGCAGGTACTTGATTTGTAGCAGAGTAGAGTGTAGTGGCCGAGACAATGAACTGATGATGTGCCTCTAAAACTCGGAAGGACAGCTCCTGGCATCTCGCGAGCTTTTCGCACCAGACCCATATAAGCGCATTTTTTGAGAGTGAATAAAATACTGCTGTGATGTCACACAATTTCCATGCTGTTCTTGGTCTTACTTTACTGGCTTTTTTGTTTTGCATCCCGACTTTTATCGAAATATCACTTATATCAAATTTTTTTCTGTCCCGTCGACTTTGATATAACGAGGGTTTACCGTGTATTAGCTATCTGATAAGGAGTCTTCATTGGTTTAAAATCTTTATCAGTTCTCTTTACCGATTCCTGTACCTTGATCTTGAACTGCTGTAAAGGAATCAGTTGTAAATGGAGTGCAGGATTCAGAAAAATGTATGTAAGCAAATCCAGGAAGTGGAAATTTTAAAAATCTGACAGCTGTCAACTCCACCGCACCAGTCAGCACCAATAAACATCTGCAGTAAAAAAAGCTTTAGCAAAAGGAGCCCTAAGGTATCATGTAAATAGTGGCATTTTTCAATGTGAAAAAAAAATAATAATAATAAGCAGCAGCAAGTTGCTCAGTATGCACCATTATGTACCCATTTGTCACGACCAAGATCTGCAACAAAACTAGACACTGCAACCAACAACACATTCAGCTGCAGAATCTCACTGTTCATGTTTCACCATTCTGTCTAATACCGGTTGCGCAAGCGTATAACAAATGTGATCTGGGCCATCGCAACCCATGTGAGGACATGTGTCATGATGAACAATGCACAACCTGGCATTTTATCACCCACATAGACATGGCACAGAGAGAAGCACATTGTCAGAACAGGGTGCTAACAGTTTGGAAAGGGGTTTGTACAATGGTGCAACAGCATGCAGAATAAAGGGTACTCGTGCTAACAAGAATCATAGCAATGCAGACATTACTATTCTAGCTTTCCCTTCTGGGCGCAACACTTTGACAATGGTTTTGCAAAAGGATGAAGAACGAGCTTATCTAGCCAAACCAGGGGCAATGTGTCTGATGGGCACTGCAAGGGGTGAAAGAGCACCTTACGAATGATGTTCAAAGAACAGAAATTCATCCTAATGCCAGAGTAAGCATGAAGGTTTGAGATCATGCCACAATTATGATGGCAAGGTGAAAGGAAATTAACAATGAAGCTTTGGCAACAAGTTTCTAGGGCTTCACTCCTCCAAGTTGGCTCTAGCAGAATACGCTGAATGAAAGCTACCATGATGGACACTGTGGGACTGGTTTTATGAGGTGCAGACTCGTGAACAGGATAATGCCAGACCAAAACAAGATTCCCTGCCATGTGACTGCATTACATCTGCACCAAGAGACATCTATACAAGCTGTTGTGCCAGCATAATCTCAGTAATGTTTTCGGAAAAGCTTTAAAAATATATTCCACATTCTGCTGGCTGATCTGTAAGGAACATCTACCACGTGCTGCATGCAATACCCTTCTGCTGCAATATGAAACTGAGGGCAGCGTGGTAAAAAACATCTGAGACAAAATCTTAAATAAAAGCGTATGACACATATAAATAAATCTGGAATTCGGTACTACTAATGCAATTACTAAAATTATCCAACAAATGCTTAACAATGTGCGTTTATGAGGACGTCATTCTTTGTAGAACACTTCTCTCGTAAAGAAAATAAAGGAAAGAAACAAAAAGAGATAATGACTACGTGATCAAACATTCATTAAACAAATTATTTCCGCTGCTGCTTCAGGATACCTAGTTAAGTAAAAGTGTAGAACTCTGTGCTTCACCAGCAAAAAGTCTGAGGAGGCCAAGATTTAGATGCTCAAGACGGTCAGGTAGGGAAAGCAACCCCATGTTTTGTTGGTGACAGAGTGGTACCTGGCACATCGTGAGACTGTAAAGTATAAAACTGCAAGACAACAGCGGATAATATCTTTACAGTTACTTGTTAACGGCAAACGTCATGGGGGTGAGGTGTCTAGGAGGTTGTGCGCAAGATAAGCTTTTTACTACGCGATATATAAAATACTTTTCCTGCAAGAACTTGTGCCTATGAACAGCACAGCATTGAAAATATCCATGTACTTGTAAATATTTTACACTAGAAAAAATATGTATTCATCATGATCAATTTTTTTGGAAGGACCAGCAGGTGCAGGAGAAAACGCACTAGCAGTAGCTGCGTTGCTGCAAACTCAACTGAACTTTATCGCGAATATGAAACCACAATGTGCATAATAAATATGATGATGAACTTGAATGGCAATAATGTATGAAAAACATGAACAGCATTCACTAGAAGCCTCTTTCGAGCAGCCAAAATGTTTCGGCATTTTTAAATCAAACTAAGCGGTATGAACTAAAACAACCTTTCAACAAAAGCACAGATAACAAAACACTTAAAGTGCGCACAACAGTTTATGAATGCAATAGCGCGATATCATTGCACCGACCACTGAAACAAGAGCCGCCTCGGCACAGCAACCGACCAAATAAAACTACGAGGTGCATCTCAAGCTAGGAAAATGAGTAGGACATCTATCATAGAAAACCTGTAAAAAAAAATTGCATGACCCTTATAAGAAAACCATGCATATGGCCCAGAGTACAGAAAGTCAGTTTCATGGCACAGACAGTACAATGATTTCTTTGATTTCACAGCTGACATTACATTGTAC
>JARGYV010050362.1:0-11054 GCA_029532675.1 Ornithodoros moubata | reverse complement strand
GTAACATTGATAGATCTTGTTCCCCTGATGCCATTGCCGTTTTCAGAATCAAAATCGGCCAAACTGTTGCTCCACAGTCCCTTGCCGAAAAACCAGGCGTTTTTCGGCAAGGTGGAAAACAAATTTGTTCGCAGTTAGCTGGGACACCCGGTATAGGCCCAGATGTCCTGTTGTGCGGCAAACCTTCCCTCACAGACTACATCGGTGCAGGTAACAAACTCACGATCCCGCCGCCGGGCGGTTACAGACGAGCCCGTTAAGTGCACACACGTAAATCCGGCTAGTAGAGTACATTCAATAGGTGAAGACGGGCAGTAGAGTACGCAGCATGGATGCGAAGTTCTTTGCTTAATGGCGGCTGACGAAACTGTGGCAATGAGCTTCGGATGAGGGCGGTAACCTCCATCGCCCCTCGCCCCTGGTACATTGTCGGGAGCAACTATTAAGCTACGAGGTAGACAAAACAGATTGTGTGAACACGTGATCCGGCACAGAAACAAGCATCGTTCCACTCTGACAGGTTTGTCCTTTGTGTTGATTTCTCTCTGTTCGCAGGAAACCGCAACTCCGCGGGAGTGGCGGGACTTGATTGCTCCAGCGGCCTTTCGGGCGATGTTCATTTCCACAACACAATCACGTGTTATTCCTCATCAACTTTGTCAAGCCGGATCTGAACCTACTTGACTGGAACCTGAACCAACCTTGTACAAGAACCAACATTGCTTTGTGCTGCTATTGTCGTTGTACGCGACAAAAGAAACGTTTTGCTTGTACCGTGCACCCCACAGTAAGATCCACTGCACAGTATCTTGCATGCAGGAGCGATGGATGTTTCTGGAATTACTCCTCGAATCGGTTGCGCTTAAATGCCTCATACAGCAAAATACAAATAAAACGACAAGGAGTGCTGGGAGCGGTCCTGGCCCGTTTGGGCTCCCTAACATATGACACACAAAAAGTCCTAGGTGATTGATTGGTCAGCTGTTCTCTAAGACCTCTTGTCAAATCTTTATTTTCTTTTTCTTTTTTTAAGCAGTCAACGACAAACTCTTTACAGAAACAGGTCTCGTATAGGTATTCTGTGACTTTTTTCCTTCAAATATGACGGATGGCTGACTACGTGACTTTTTTCCCACTGAACCGGGAAAACGGTTGTGATTACCTGTGACCTGGCCAGCTTTCCTCATGTTTCTTTCTTTGCATTATTTGAATGTCACCACGCTCACACATGGAGGTGAATGCTTTCTTTCTGCCCCTTCTTTCCTCATACCCCACTCCTCGATTTCCTCACTATTATAACGTTCGGTAATTATAGACAAATAACTCCTAAGCAAAAGTTGTTTGCTGCGGGATTCTCACGATCGTGTCCTGTCTCCACGTGGCCGTAGCTAACACTTGCCCGGTGAGGAGGCAAAGTTTTCGGTCATTTACTCTGTTCTCCCGTCTTCTCATTGTTTCCATGTCTTTCCGCCCGAGACCAATACAGGCGAACAACATGCATGTTGTAACATTTCGTGGTGCTGTGGTGGGCGTCCATTCTGCCGCGTTTGACGGTTGCTTTGGCAACGGAGGTGGTCTGTGGAGCACGAAGGCATCTGAGTTGTGAAAACTTTACTAAATGATCACAGTTAATCAAATTATGCCAATGGTGGTGGTGGTGGTGCTGCTGCTGGCATTATGCTCCGAACGTACCGAGTCTGCAGTCGGGGAGCACATCCTTAGACTCGAAAGCATTCCACTGATCGACGCAAGGTCCAGCATAAACTCCAGGTTCTTGACCACTGATCACCTGCTTTCCTCTCCATATTTCTCGACCCATGGGTAATTCCACTGTACGAGGCCCATGCTCTGCATGCGCTCCTAGCTTCTGTAAAAGCCTAGAGGCCTTCTACAGAACCTTATGCCGTCATTCTTCACACCACCCTCCCCACCACCCCAGCTCCGGAAAATGGGGTAGCATGCCAGCATAACGCCGAAATATTCCACCCAGTCATCGCTACACAGTTGTTGTCCTACAGCGTGCAGCAGTGAAAACACCCGCGATAAAGCAACCTTGGCAGACCCACAGGTCTGACGCTCTTTTAAGCCTTGTCCGACATTGCACTGCCATGACCCGAAAGACGTGATCACGGCCGTGCGTTTCCATCGCTACACTCAAGCTCAGCAGGGCAAGAGACGGCACTCGTTTTCCCTACACAATGTCATGTAAATGCCAGACCTATGGCCTGTCTGCACGACGAATAATTTCAGGTTGTGCTTCGTTCTTTGGATGGACACTTTTTTTTCTTTTTTCCGTCATAGTGCACGCAGAACGTGACCTGTACATTACGGATCTATTGCTGCAACTCCTCGGAAATGCGTGGATAATTCAATGGGCGCTCGTTACACGTGCCAGACATTGAAGCGGTGGTGGTGCCAGATGTATCAGGCGCTCAGCCAATGAAGCGATAGGCCAGGATCGTGCTCAGTCAGTCAGTAGGTATCATGGATCAATCGGCAGGTAGCAGCAATGTAGCAGTACAAATGCTTGCAAGAAGCATACGCTTCATTTTCTTTCTTTTTCACCGCAACTTGTCTATAATACATATATTTCAAATTTAACTCCAATCATCGTGATTAGCGGCGCTTTAAAACTTAGCACACGCATGACTCGCTCTCTCGTCGTCGTCGTCATGCTGGCCGGAGGGGTAGACTGATCATAATGCGGTGAACAACACGAAAGAGACGTTGCATACAAAGGGCATTCACGTATGTCGTCTCTTTGGTTGGACGGCATACGTGCAAACGGGAACGCATGATGGATTTCTTCCACGCCCGAGTTTTAGTTCCATTCCCTCAAAGGCGGCGTGGAGATACGATGAATCTAGAATGTACGAAGCGTTTGACGAGTGAGCTTATGCCTGCTGAGCTCGTGTCCTGAAACCCTACATGCAGTAGATCTTACAGTTTACCAACACGGATCTTCAGCTGACAAAAGAACTTAACTGATAATTCGTGGGTTTACGTCGCGAAACAACTGACAAAAGAACGATGGTCTAACTTTGGCCGAATCCTTCAGAACGCTACTAACTTTAAATGAACTCCACATTCGGCACTGTAAATGCGCTTTTAAAAGCGTATGGAGAGTACAATGCATGTGGAAGAGGGCCCCACGTAAGAAAATTACCAAAATTTTTTGCGAGACTCGTAATCAAGGGGATATTCGCAGAAAAACCTTGCTTAACAAACTCCATATGAAGACACTCCCTTTAACGACTGATGAAAAACGTTTCCTCAAGGTAAACCACACAGGAATCCACGAGCTTTGATTCGACAGGATGGCTTTGCTATACTTCGTGGCCAGTGCAACGTTTCCTTTTTTCTTTTCTTTTTTGCCGCGGATGTTTTTGAGGCAATGACTATCCACAGCGACGTGTGGAATAAGGGAGAGGGACTTGGACATCACTGCAGCGTGAACGGGACAGATGCCTACCTATGGGCTGTGCCGAAGAATGGGACCCAGTCAAAGTATCCATACAGGCAGAAATCTTCCTTCATTGGAAACTTCCGCCACACGGATGACCAATCGTTAAGTCGACAACAGTTAATAATAAATGAGAACCAGTAAAACTAAAATTGCATGTACAGAGCCCACTCACTATACGCCAGGAACAGCTCACGCATTGAGAATTTTGCGGCCGAACCCCCGTGCCGTAAAACGAGACAAGGTTCGCTGCTAACCCTGCATAAGACACTGAATTGACGGCATTCTGGAGCCGTAATGCTGACGTGACGGCGGACGAGAACATGACGACAACCCAGCCCATGACCACCGTGTCCTCAGCAAAATTTAACCAGGCTCGGTCGCACTGATGTGCGTGCGACGCCGCATAGACTGCATTCCTGCACACTGTGCGTGCTGACGTCACACTAGTCGGGATTCGAGCATCAAAACAGCGTTGACGTACGATATGTCAACTTGCTAGTCTCTGACGTACGGCCAGCCCCGCACGTGAAACAGGACACCCTGTGCAGCAACCGAAGATTGAATATACGGTAAACCTGAAACATGGAGGGCAGAGTGAACAAACCATTATGAAAAGCGCCCAATTACGAATTTTCCTGCTTAAGGGCGCAAAAAATTTTAATTCTACCTAGACGCTTCGCCTAGCGCCTTTATCGAAAACTGGTGGTCTCAGTTCCCTGAAAACTCACTTGAGTTCTATACCTATCCCCTTTCTACACCAATTATTCTCAGGACCTCAGTACTTTAGGAGTCGGGAAGAGAATAAATCTACATCTTATGTCGCGGCAACAGTTCAGGTTTTTGGGGTACACTGGTCACCCAGTGACGTGGGTTGTTCTACCTATATAGAGGAAGGACATTTATTTCTTGAGGGTATAAAACTACAGTACGCCATCACTGTGAAATGTTCTGGTATGGGTAGGACAGTTGTACCAAAACGTGTAAGAAATGCTAACCCCTGTCGGAGTAGAAATGTTCTACCGTACAGGGTAGAAGGAGAGGGACATAACCGATGGACCCCATGCCATAATCTACCCAAGGGTGAAAGTTTGTATCAATGCAGTTCTACCCGAACAGGTAGAAATCTATAAACTTATTTATGTGTGCCAGAATTTTTGCATGGCTATAAAGGGCATAATACACGCTTTCAACACGTATTTTCGTGCGAAGAACTTAAGTGCGCACTTCGTGCTTCGAAAGCTGCAAAACTGCAGCAGATTTAGCTGAAAACCGATATTTACGAGCTCCCTCAGCGTCGGCAATAAAAACAATCAGATGAGCGCAGGAGGATAATTGCGACCAGGACAGCCTCGTTTTCTTTTATTCAGCACTCCCATTATAAAGTCCCCAATTAATGGCCTTCCAGGAGAGCTGCTTCATTTACGCCAGGACGGAGGAACCAACGCTCAATCCGCGATTTCCACATCCATGTGCGGCTCCCATCACCGATCATTCACCCGTGACATAGCTTTCGGTTGCTAGCCGTCGCCTTTTTCCTGGCTGGATAGGATCTTTCGAATAGGCCCCTTTATCCTCGCGCAGCTCGCACGGCAAGGTACCCGCAGGCTACACCGATCGCTATCGAGCACTTTAAGGTATATAAAGCGACGAAACACGATGAGCAGTGACGCAACGTGTTTAAGAGAACTGGGACAGAAGCTATGGTCTTCCCCCTGGGGCTATCGTTTCCGAACGTCGGTTCACATGGACGTGCGTCAATGCTGCGCAGCCACAGCAGACCTCAGATCAAGGAAGAAGCAAAGTAACAGAATCGGCCACCGGAGCCGCCATTGTCTGCTGTTCGATCGAGCGAAATTACGCCGAAAGAAAAAAAGGGGTTAGAGTTACTGTGCGACAATGAATATTAGACGTGTCCCTGTTTCTGCGCGAATAGCAACGAGCGGAACGTTGTCGATCCCCCAGCGTTAAGGGTCAAGGAAAAACAAAAGAAAGAAGAAAGACTGTGGCAACAGAAAATCAGATGCACGTCACAGATGACGTCAAAACGCTCGTTCCTGAGTGTCCCCCTTACGTGTCGGCGTGTCAGGTTTAGCCTATTTTCTCGCGCTTTATTATGCTTGGTTCCAAAGGTGGTGCAAAGCGGGAGCTGCGAAGGCCGGAGGAAAAACAGCTCCGATCCCTGGTTCCTCCCACGCCCCCTCGTTAGCTATTTTCAGCCCTTAAAAGACGTCACGGCTATAAATATTTCGTACAACAATCGTTGGCTACAAGGATAATGGGAATCATCAACTGACACGTCTGTAAATGCGTCAAATTAGCCACAGTGAAAAACCAGTAGCGGCGACGGTATAGCATGTGGGGTCAGGAAAGGAGAAACAAGGACGGACGGGCCTCATCGTAAACAAAAGAAAGGGAATGGCCATCAAGAAGGACATAACAGCATGACTCAACAGTGGAAACAGACCGCAGCATGGTGAAAAGCCACGCACGGACTTGGACGGTTACAGCAACTATATCGTTCTGAGTCATCTAGCGGTCAGCTGCAGGACGACGTGTCCTTCTTTTTTCCCCTCCCTGGGGTACGCACAGGTCTTGAGCGAGGTTGCTACAAAACAGCGAAATTTTAATCCCTTTGATGAACGGGGAGACGCCAGACGGAAATAACGCCGTGGGCGAGAGTACACTCACTGGATTCATAGGAATCATATTCCACTACGGACCTCCTTTGACGTCAATGCCGGCCGCACACCACCACGCACTGCGGACGTCAAAAGGATTGTTCAACGCAGTCGACATCCGATCTCCGCTCGGCGCTGTCCAAAGCTACCAGACCAACTGCCAGCGCTAAAAAATCCACAACAGGAGATTCGGTTTTCCTTACGCGCAATAAAAAGTTATGTCGTTGTACACACTGGATGCCCTTTTGTTACTCGCGCCCCTGTCCGTGTACAAAATGAAGTCGGGGTGCTGCAGGTGCGAAGTAATGTCGATATACAATTCATTCAAAAGAACTGGGAAAGTATACCGAGAATATGCAGTTGCTTGCCGTTCAGGTAAGAAGGAAGAAGCCCGCTTTAATCGCAATGACCGTCTTAATGCTTTCGCTGTTCTTCCGTGCGCTTCCCTCGAGCCATCTACAGTCTACAACGCGACATCAATCAGTCAGGTAATCGATCGATCGATTCGGTCTCTCCGAAGGGCTTGCTGCAGGGCGTGGCATGGGAACAGCTGGGATGCATGCAGACAGAATACGAAAAGAACAAAAGGCACATGCTGATGAGTAGGCACATAACCATTACATACGCTGCATATGTTGTGGTTATGTGCGTACATAAAGAAACAATGTGAATGTGAAGTATCAGTGTGTCAATGTGTTTTCTAGCAGGAAAGTTTCACCCGAAGGCTTCCCGACAACACGCTTGAAACCAGTCAAGCACCCGGTTTCTCCCCAAATTACTCTGAAAAAGAAAAAGTAAAGCGACTTTTACCCCCTGAATTTTAAAATTCATAAAAGACGAAAACGAAGAACCCTACGCACAGTGGATATGAAAAAAGAAAAAAAAAACTGGTAGTACGGTATAGTACCCTCCGGACGATGTGTTGTTTTCCCCTGCAACGCATTTGTACAAAATGGAACTGAAAACCGATTAACCTCGGTTGCGGCATTACATACAGGTTCTTCCATTCTCGACGGCAGCCCTGGGCATGAATGGACTGGAGACTGAAGAAATGCTACATACACAAGGATCCGGCTTGAATTCGTGATCACGACACGGGTCGATATCGCATGAGGCGGGTGGACGTAGGATAACAGGGTAGAATGGATGGCAGAATAGCAATTAGGCGTAGATCTATACTGACTGATAATAAGCGACGTTTTTCACATATATATACGTCCCCATTTCGGGCAACTGCTCAGGAGTATCGACCAGATAAACAGTTCAGGGATCCCACAGAAATGAGGCCCGATGAATGAAGCCAGTCGTTTAATATGCGGTGTGTCAGCAGGACGACATGTCTAGCACCGAAATTCTTTTCAAAACTGTCCATGAGCTTCCGAGAAAAAATACTGTTTTTATGACCAAACAAATAAGCATAGTGGAATAAATACTCGGGTGCTCCTCGAGTGAAAAAAAAGAAAGAAAAAAAAAAACCACCTGTCCTCCCTCAGAATTACTAGACGAATACAGAACAGGTAAAATCTATGTTAACGAATTGTATTTTACACTGAGCACGTAAACAACTGACAAGTTGTCAAACGCGGTTAGAGGTGCTCCGTACTATTTTTTAAACAAGCAACATCAGCGGCTACAGATGTGACAACTATGTATATTAAATTGTTTAACAAAAACTAAGACTGTTCTACAGATTGTTGCTGACCTGGCTTCTCGTCAACGTATAGAACTAAGAGCGCCTGAATCGTGTCGTCCGCAATCGTTACGAAGTTCACGCGAGAAAGATAGCTCTGTGCACATGCATAAGCGATTGATGATTGAACAACAAAACCGGATAATGAGAGTATGGGGTCGTTTCACTGTAGTAATTTCGACGTTTCTCAGAGAGGGAAGTTGTAACGATATCTAACACTAAGAAAAAGCAGCGACCTGTCACGCAAGTGATGAGTTAATGCGGTCTTCTAGAAGGATGTAAGGGTGCGAGACGTGTGACGTGAAATGACAGTCGTCTGCAACGAAAGGCTTGTAGCAAACTGTATGCACCGATACAGGTAAGTTGTTCACGGACAAGCAATGCTGCACTAATATTGCAAGACCATAACTAGTGTGCTCAAGATACGAAAACACGTCACTGCCAAAACAGAATCCTTGGGAATGAAATAAACAGATTTCCTCGAGATAATCAGGAGATCAGTGTCTCAGTCGCATAGCCCTCACTTTCTAAGAAGAAATTCTCATTAGAAATTCTCACAGGAATTAAACTCAGTCTGCAACTACTGGAAGTATCTTCAACTATTATTCCAGATTACGTTAGCGTACACGGTGGAATAATATGCAGCTCTTATCCGACATAAATTGTTCCTCTGACTACCACGCATACAATACGCGCGAAGTATGCTTGACGCATACAATAGTCGCGACGTCACACCAGATTACGCGCGCGCAACATTAGATTTTACAGATAGGATGTTTTTTCTTTTCATCATGACGGGCGAAATGCACAAATTTTCACTCCCCTCTAGCAGCACAATGCACTGAAAGTCGAATGCATTAGATAATATTTCGGCTTACTGCGTGCTTTAGTGGAACTCAATTCCCGCTGGTGTATATGCACTAACGTTATCCTGTTAACATACCTTGCAGGGGATTTATTGTGAATCATTTTTGGGCTTTGCACACGAAGGTTTTGAAGGCCACAAGCAAAAAGAAAAAAAAAAGGACTAATTACCCCTATAAGCGCATAAGTGATAACCGGTTCCCTACGTCCAGGGATTAAGTTTAGGAAGAGTCGAAAGTGTAGAGAGACTTCACGTGGTAGAAGACCACAGCAGATGAGTTGACTTAATGCATTAAACAAACTGGCAATGAGACAAGCTTTGAGGTGTCATAATAGTGGACTGGCATACCGCAAGGCTCAAAGACATTCAACTATGGCACTCTGAACAGCCTCACGAAACTCCAACGTCCGTACAAACAGGTTACAGGTACAAATATAGGCAAGAGACGCAAGTCTTCCAGTAGAATCCCTTAACTCCGCATTAATTGAAGCGCCTATCATGCAGAAGGGGTAGTTAACTTTGGCCGCAGCAAATGCCGTCATAGGTTACACAAGACAGCAATGTATGGGACAGATCATTATCTCGCCGGACTGATTATGACAAGGGAGTAAAGGCGGCCTTCGGGCGTCTGCGTTTCATTCTCGATGGCGCGCGATAAGGAACATGTGATGCCCGTTTGGATAAAAACAAGCGAGGGAACAATGGCTGCTGCCCAGTTTCAATCTGTTTGTACCGAACAAGTTCAGGTAAAAAAGTGAAGCAACAGAATGACTCAGACCAAACAAGGCTGGCAGGAGTCCAAGAGTAAGGAGGGAGCCATCATACAGTATGACGTCAGAAAAAAGCAGCATTTAATGAAGGGGAACGTGCTATAATTGTCGCTACAGGTTTGGAGTGAATCTCATTACCAGCGTTCCGCGAGGAAGATGACTCATCGCGATGCCAAGCGAAAGTTACGGTCAGGAAAGGGCGGGCCACTGGACACTGGAACGTTGCTGAGAAAGAGGCCACCAATTCAGGCATTGCTAGGCGCCAAAAGTCAGATCTATTCAGCCCCGATCAAGAGTTGCTTCCTCGACTCGACCTTTTATGAGAACGCTCCCGCGACATGTTGTTAGAACATACTGTTCATTTCACAGGCAATGGAATTCAATACTGTGCCAGTGCTCATAACCGTATGCGCTATAGTATACACGCACAGGTATGCGCTAAAACGGTGCGTGAAATTGCCTTAAAGACTCACTGTGTGTCATCAAAGGGTGTGGAAATGAACTAGTATTGTGCTGGACACGTCCGTACTTCGCAGATCATGGTTTTACGTCCCCTAGTGGTGAGCTATTTAGCTGCACTGATGCCGTCTGCCACACAGCAACAAGAATCCTAGCTCTCTGCTGCTTGACGCTAACGGTAGAGGATCGTTAGAACACGAGCTGGCGATCGAAGACAAGGTGCCCAATGCTGCACGTACCGAGACGGTACAAGGAAATAACATGCAACAACATCACGAAACGCAGTGCAATGTTCAGTTGATAGCCAGTCACATTCCCGCTTAGCAAAGAGCCCGTCACCGCGCAACCTATAAATAAGGGCAGTTAATTATCATGTGAAGATCACACATGACACAGAAGCCTCAACCGGCAGACAGCGTGGGACCATTTTCCGCACACACACCATGGCCTCGACACCTATGGAAATTTACTTCAAAGGGGTCGTTTGCATTTGAAATCAGATAAACAGCGCTCAGGGCACGACAAGTATCGGACGAGCCAACCTCGAGCGCCTCGGCCAATCATAAGGTCAGCAGCTTGGCCTGCTGGACTAAAAGCATGACGTCACCAGTGCGATGGCTCCTGCTATGCAGCAAGGCTGACACGGCCAAGAGTGACGCAAATGGGTTCCAGCCGTTCACGGAATGCCATCATCTCACAGGACATTAGAGGCCATCAGCAATGACCGATTTTCAAAGGCGTTGACCAAAACAACCGCAATCAATTTCAATTGATCATTTTAGACTAACAATCAATGCCCGACAAATGCAATCATTTTAATTAGAAAACGCAACGTACTGACGTTGCGTTTCTGCTTTCCTCAAGCGATCCGACGTCCCGCGTGACAAACAGAACAGCCGATTCGTGCAGCCAGGACGTCGACATCGGACCGAGGAGTGGGGTCGCCATCTAGCCGAAATGTAAAATAAGCAAGGAGCTTGAAAAATGGAAACATTACTGGCGGTTCTACCTGATCAGATTACGTGCAGCTGACACTTGTACCAGATGCTTGGACGCAGGTTGACAAGGCATGCGTTTCTTTTTCCGAGCGGCAATTGAATGGTATACACGTGAAAGAAGTTTGACT
>JARGYV010050277.1:0-10894 GCA_029532675.1 Ornithodoros moubata | reverse complement strand
AAGGAATACAGTTAAAGAATGGGGTGAACGGCCCACCTCAGTAGCGCAATTAATGGTGTCACGCGATGTATCTCTTTTAGAGTTTTCATTGCTCATATCTCAAGATCAGGGCAAAACGTTAGTCATCCTATCTGTCAGATGAGACCAAAATCCTGAGCTTAGTTTCTGTTGCTTTTTACTGCAGCTTTTGAATATCGATGCACCTGACATACATGATGCTGTCTTTCGTTTCATTTGTGTATATGTTACCTGAGAAATTTGTTGTGTGGTCTATAATTCTTACGATTCTTCTGTGCGATTTATAATATTTTACGATGTTAAATTGTTTGCAGCCGTAATGTACAGTGGCTTTGGAGTGCTTCTTTCTTTTGTTCGCGGAGCTGATGACGAGCTGAATACTCTTGCTGCCGGGACACTAACAGGCCTCTTGTACAAGTCCTCAAGTAAGCATGTTGAAATTTCATTGGGGTTCCAACCATAGCAAACTGTACAAAGGAAGCCGTAAGCAGTTGCATTTAGGCAGCTCTCCGGTGCATTAATGCTGAGGGTACTGGGTTAACTCACATTGTTAAAGACTGATTGATTGAAGTCCCTGAATGTGAAAGAAAATTTGCAGTGGTGACGGGCAAAATGATCCTTTTGCTAAATCGATTCATTTGATTTTAATTATTTGTTTCTGATGATGGAATGCGTGGTTTCTCAAATAAAGACAGCTGGCCTGGAAGTCGACTTGCAGGTCCTTAAAAAATAACTGTTTCTCTCTCTCTCTTGTTTGTTTGTTTGTTTTCACTGTAAGCCAGTCAAAGAAGTGAAGAGAGAAATAATAGAAAGGCAAACTTCTGAAGGGCTTCACCCTGCCTGTGCCTTGTATTATTTCCAGGTTCGTATTATTAGCAGGTTTTTACTGTTTCGTGTAGCAGGTGTCTTCTTATTTTGGAAGTAACATACATCCCCAAAGAGAGCATGCGTCACTCTTACTGCAAATTTGTGAGGTCACGAATGCACCACCAATGGCAGAGGAATGTGTAGGATCTTTTGCCGCAACTAGCAATGCCAAGGTCGGTGGGACATTTTTTTTATCTAAACATGAGATGTGCAGGAGGCAAAATGTGACTGAAGTTGGCTGTTTTTACGTATCCAGTTTAGCTTTTAAGATAGGTCATTCCCTTTAACGTAAAGTTAATCACGCTTCTGTCTACAGTGCAAAAAACGCAAAGCAGAAGCTCAATGGTGCTTCAAGCATGTTCCCTCATTAATTTGGATCTGTGACACCCCAGCAAAGACAAGACGTGCTACTAGGCTGCATTCGAAAAATTTAGATTTAAATGTGATTCTCACAGTGTAACAGCAAGACATAAAATGCAAATACAAGTATAAATGCGTCATTGCTTCATGATACTTTGAATCACTTGCAATCGAGCCGTGTGGATACTGCTGCTATGAATGTTTGTCCAACCACAAGATCTTCTGTGTAAGGGATGATATGCACACCTATTACACAGCTACACTGAGGTGCACGGATGTCGATGTTCTAAGTGCATGTGCATCACTTTCAGGCGGCTTGAGAAAGTGTGCCCTTGGTGGAGGAGTAGGACTTGGTCTTGCAACCCTGTACTGCCTCTACACTGGCAAAGACAGATTGAAGCAGATGCTACAGATAAATCCAGCCTAATATAGCTTTGAGTCACGTTTCCCTAGGTGAGCCACTGCCTTGATATTTATTTCTTGAGAGCAGCAGTCATGTACAGAAGAGCCAACAAGAAAATAGTTAATCAAATTGCTTTGCCAGGTACATCATGACTCAGAGTGAGTATTGGTTGACTTCGTATCCGATGGTACAGCTGTAGAAGTGTTGGCAGACTACTGTTTTGTTTGCTCTTGAGTTAAACGTGACCATAGCTATTGAGAGGTACCTCAGCCTTCTGCAAATGCTGGGAACTCAATTCATAAATAGAGTTTGGTTTGTCCTCGAAATATATGCAACTTGGACTTTTGTAGGATGACTATTTGCGATAAAAGTGTACGTTGTTGGGTACCTCCCCAAAAATATTGCGTTTTGTCATTATCGCTGCTGTTTGTAGGAATTTTTTGGGTGCACTCGCATCACGAATACTTGCTATCAAAGCATTTTTGACCTTCTGTATTTTTTCCTGTGGTGTATAGCCTGCACAAGTGGGATTTCACTATGCTGCGTTTAGTTCAGTTTATGCCACGAACATAACCACTGGCTCATGGGTACATGAGGTGTGATGACAAAATAGAAAAAAAAAAAAAAAAAAACACAAATTGACATTCAAGCAATTTAGAAGAAGGGTTTGAGCCCTGCTACCATTTTACTCTTTCCGTGACTTCTTTCTGTTATCGAAACAGAAAATGTTTGAGGTGCGCATCAAATCTACGCACAGAATGTTGCACTGTTAGCTCAGTAGAGTGGGTGGGTACGGCTTAGCACATACCGCCAGAAATGGGTTGGCTGCTGCTCACATTGCTAATAATTGGCATAACAAAGGACATAGGGCTTTGGAATTGTCTTCAGGTTAGCTTTTGGGTGTGGAGTAATCTCGGTGAACACAGGAAATTTAGATGTAGCACAAATTTCTACACATCGCACACAGAAATTGTACCATTGGATTGGCCATTCTCAAGAACTACTGCTGCAGATTTTCCCGGTCAGGAATGGGATGGATACTAAATAAACATATTGCAGTAACAAGAGTGACACAGCATACTATACTTGTGCTGGCAACAGTGTCAGTGGTTTTATCATGCATGATGCTGTGCAGGCGTACGGCAGAGCTCTTGTGTGCGTGTCCCTATGGGAGCAAACAACGTTCGAAACCATTTACATTGTGGGATTTGCTCCTGCAAGTTGCCTTTCCCACCCGGGTGTGGGGCTAATTAGCCTAGACGTTCTATATTGCTACCTAAAAATGACTCTGATACCAGGAAGCAGTAATTTACATCATACTTTGTTTCCAACTGCAACCCCTTGCAGCGAGTTTCAGACTGCTGTTTCACTCTCGTCGTCCCCACAGCCCGGCTTTGCCTGCAATGCTAGTGACCCCCTTGGTCAGAAACCAGTTGCACATGGTAGCAGTGCGACTACCAATGAGTCGTGGCTCTTTCTGAGGTTACCCCAACGTAATGGCAGCACTTGTCAGCTTTCTTTCAATGGACAAACAAGGAGCGAACATTCTCAGATGTGACCCACTTGTTGTCAAATGTGTGCATTCAGTGGTTTCTCCAATGAAGTACACCAGATATGAAACCTTGAGACTACACCGTTGCATGCACATGAGTCTGTGCCCAAAGCCCGACTGATGGGGCAGCGAGCACCATCTGCTTAGTCTTACATAATGAAGCATAAAGTTTATGTATACACCATGGTCTGCCACCCTGCATCTAGGATTGCAGCATTAAAATGTAAGTAACTGCTGGCAATGGTATCAAATGATCCAGAGAGAATGACCTGGATGGGGTCTCCATGCTGTAGCACAAAACATAGAGGAGCATAAACAACATTTGGCCCAACATCGCAAAAAAAAAAAAAAGAAAAAACATTTGGCCATGTTCACAGACAGGTTGCTCTGAGAGTAATGATTTTAATGACACATACAGAAACTTATTACATATATTTAAATATGCTGCTGAACTTATACACTGAGTACATACCCTAACAGCACAGTGTACCAAAATTCTGGTGCATTAGGGGTGGTCGTCAGGTGTCATATGTTTTTCTGTGTCTCTTTGATGTGCTGCGAACTACAATAGCAACCTTGGTCAATCCGCAGTACCTTGTGCTGCTTTAGAAGGTTAATGTGCAAATGGACAGAAAATGAATATGCATAGCTCACTTTTGTGGGATCAGCCATACCATGTACCCTGTCTAGGTAAAGCTGAATAACCTCTGAAAGTGAGGAGATGCATATGTGCTCAGCATAGGCAGTCAGTTACTGGCTGGCATAAGTCCGTAGCGAGGAAGAGTGCCGGGAGTGTAAGTTCTGGTAGTTCGAAAGGTAGAAGTAGAAATGCTGCAAAATGCACAAAACATGACAAACGACTCTATGGTACGTGGTACCCAGTGGTACCCAGGACTATAGGTATTAACATTAGGGCACTGTACAAGGATAGTACTCTGTCCTGTTTTGACTGTGTTGTCTGTGCAGCTCCTGCTGCTGGCTGTGGGCTCAAACATTCGACTCCTGATCCAGTAAACTTCAGTGCGCAAAGATCAGAAAATGTCAGAATGGTTCCTTTCTGGATGCCTGCATCATCAGGAACATAGCAGTGTCGTAAAGTTGACAGCAGGTGGAGCTCTCAGATAACAGGTTAGAGCCACGAAATAAGCTCTACTTCACTATAGCAACACTGAACTGCAGGAGCTGGCTTACCTCCACCTTGTATCAACACAAGAAATTGAGAAACTTGGACATTTGTGCAGTCCTCCTTTCTTAACTTCGTTCAGAGAAGTGCCCTAACAAAACACATGAGCTGAGGTGTAGCTTATTTAGTGGCTCGGGAACACGTGAACAGTTATTGCAGCACTGATATCCATGAGTTTGAGACAGGTATCACCAGGTGCTTAGAGTACAGTACAAAACATGTTTGGGAGATATTTGCATGGGACAGGTGTGTTGACATTGCTTATTCTAAGGAGCCCCTAGGAGTACACTCTTCTAAGGCTCTAATACTCGACTCTACTTGTATCTGCTTCTATTCTTGGAAGCTATGCTGCTAGACTTCTGATAGTTTTACTTTTTAATTGTAGTGATATGACTCTTGTTTTACCAATAAGCTACTAGACAGTATGCAGATGGCAGTTGGTAAAGAATCTCCCTGTGACCCTGATTGGACACACAGAATGGTTCTGGGCAAATGAAGAATAATTGTCAATGTGATGTACATAGGAAATAAAGCAGTTACTATCTTATCTCTTCCTTTACATTGACCTACTTTCCTTATAATAAATGGAGGGCTCATATATTGTCTAAACATGGCCAAGGCTAGGGTCCAAGGCCTCAGAACAATGCCTTCCCCCCTGTTTCCTTGGAAAAATTATGAGTTGATGAGGATGACCTAGGTGCGTCTGATATGTTGTTCAGTGGGATTCACTTGACTTGAGCAGAGCTTCAGAAATGTTGGCATGCTACAGCTTAAAAATACTCAATGTATCATACTTGTCCTATTATAAGTTAATTTGTTCATTGGGGTAAGTATCAGTCATTCATTCCTTGATTTATGAGGGGTACTGTTCAAGAAGCCCAGAGTGTATCATGCTACAAAGTAACTTTGGGAACTTTGTTAACAGAAGGGAGTGAGAGGTGTTAAAGCTCCTTCGGGTTCTTCTTGCTTTGCACATACAGTAAGTTCATGTAAAGAGAGCGGAAAAAAGATAGCCAGACTCTTCCCTGTCGTCTTCTTTTTTATAGACCTTTACATAAGCTGTACAGAGCTAGGGATCTGGAACAGTTTAAACCATAGCATTCCCACAGTTCCTTCATGGTGCTATGCTCTGGGGGATTTTCTGAAGTTTTCTGTTGAAAAGTTGCAGAGGGCTTGCATGTTGTTTTCTTAGCCACCTGTTGAAGTACATAGAATAAAATAAGTTGAGCAGGCCTTGTGTGAAGATATATATATATGTCTTTTCTTTTTTTTTTTACAGGTTAAAATAATTTTCCACAGTACACCAGAGGATACCAAGAAGAGAGTGCTGGACGCCAAGCACTAGCAGTTGTACATAAGACAAGTTGCCTTTCTTAGCTGGGCCACTGTGCCTCACTGTAAACAGAGTTGTCTGCAATATAGCATTACAGGGGATTGCCGATGTCATCTTCATGGTTGAATGCTGTTTGTGTGTGATGTGTGTACCGCCCTACACTCTTATCATGCGGGATCATGCGGGCTGTTTAAAAGCCATTTTGGTGTATAATTTGAAGCTGCCAGCTGAGATGTAGATCGTAGTGCTATACATCATAGCTAATTAAAATGTGCTGAAAAGCGTGTCACCAGTGGCAACGATGGCCTTGTTTACGACTACATTGACCATGACATTACTCATAACACATGCTTGGGTAGCACCATGTAATAGAGCATGGTTCGGAGCAGCCACATTTAATTGGAAAGAGGCTGGTACTACTTGTATTCTGCATGCATCATGAATGCAGGAGGGCAAGGGTGAGCACTGCTCCTATTCCATTTATAACATTAGGTTGTAGGGTTAAAAACCTGTACTAGACATACTTGGGACTTGCTTGTAATCAACAGCTTGTAATTTAATGATATATTAGTGTGAGTAGCTGGTTGTATTTCATTGCAGACAACGCCAGTACATCTGCCTGACTACCAGTTCTACCGGTGTGGGATCTTTAAGCCACATTGTGACAACAGGTAAATGCATGTGGTACGGCATGTGGTCATTAGGTACAGGGTACATGGATTCTCATGCACTGGGAAAGGAGCATTTCTTTTTTGGTTAGCCACAAAAATTGTAATGTGTGTTCTTCGGACCTTGTAGTTGTCTTGATACATGAAGAGTGCACATGTTGCATAATCTAGCATTTCCTGTATTTTCTTTGTACCCAGGAAATTCTGCATTATTGTTACACACATGATAAATTCATCAGTCATCAGCAGGAAAGTGGGGCTATTTTCACCACCATTGATATAAAAAGGGTGTACAGATATGAACCGTAACCCAAATTGATAGCTAGATATGGCTTCAAGTTGTCGTTTTCAGAGCTGCCTTCAATGCACATTTGCATTGCACTATGAAATGAAGTGAAAATCATTGTATTGTATGGAAGGTGATGCAGTCTCAGTCTCCAGCGAAAATCAAACTATAGGAACTTGTGGTCACTTGGATTTTGTGGAATTATGAAAACTTAAATTTTCATTATAGAAAACTACTTAATTATGAGCTATAAATGTGTTTGGACCCAAAAGAAAAGTACAACAGGATGTATCTTTGTTTGTGTTAGCAAGAAAAGTAGGTGTCTACTACAGATATTTACTTGCTAGATTTTTTAGTGTCATTTATATGAGGCATCAATTGGCAGCAGTGAACATATTCTTTGGTCATTGAGGTCATTGGTTGTAGTACGAAATTCAGTGCCAATAGCACATTGTAAAACTGTTGGCAATGGGTGTCTGTATTTTCCTTTCCTTTCCTCCTGTTGACCCTTGACTTGCGATAAAGGTAGGTATCACATTGCAGTATCCCTACAAGTGAACATCGCAAAAAACTCTCTGGTCGTGAGGTCACAGAATTAGCTTTATGGAGCAGGTACAAGGATGCTTGAGCTCTGACCAAGGCAATCCTGTAAAACAATTTGCAACTTGAAGCATTTGCAAATTTATCTATGTGAGTGGGAGACTGCTCTCCAAGTCCATTTCACACTGTTCCGTTTTGGAAATGAACAAAACAACAGCTGTTCTACATACATTACCGAGACCACACAAAACACGTGCTCGGCGTTATCGTTTGGCGAAGGTCTATAGCCCTTGCCTCTGAAGAGTGGCTTCTTATCAGCGGTTCGAAGTCGAGCCGAAACAGAGAAAGTGTTCTGGGGGCCGTCGACCGACAATTGAGGCAATGCCTTCATTATCATATCATATTTTCGAAAGAAGGCTATTTGGCCAATGACGCAATCCGCCTCATTAACGAGCAGCTATGTCAGGTATAAGTTGATGGCCAAAACAAAGCATGCGCGACGTCATTGCGTTCCTTGTGCGCTGTTATCAAATCCCACCATGGACAGATAAAAAGGAGTCCACTCGTGGCTATCACTGTTACAATGAGATGGCAGGTTTAATGATAACCGTTTCCTGCAAGTGGAAACCTGCGTCCGTTCGTAAGCCTGCGAGTGAAAACAAATCTGCGAAGGCGGGAGACAGGTGAGGTCGCATTGGGTAGCGAACAGACTGAAAACATTACCTGCGTGAGCTGTCCCTCGATTACGCTTAGTCCACAGGATAATCCTTGGTCGCACCCAGAGACACGGGCGCAGAATGAAAAACGGTCCGAACGACCTGTGCATCTACGTCGACCAGAAAGTCGCCGATGTCGCCAAGGATGTCATCGAACAGCAGGTGACTCCTGTTTTGCAGTAGTATATTTTTGTGGTATATATAGCCGGAACCACGTTATGTTGTAATGACATTTTGCGTTGGAATGTGAAAGTGGAAGTATCGTCAAAGATGGCCTAGCGCTCCTGGACTGCCAAGGGCGCAGACATCTGTCACGCTGTCCTGGCTTTTCTTTCCTTTTTTCTGTGTTCGTTCTTAGCATCTCTAGCATGTGATTGCTGCCATGAACGCGTACTTCACCTGCTTTTGTTCGTTTGGTTTGAGTAAGTTACATGAACTTTGTAGGGATTGAGCGTTGCTGGATATACTTTAGTCTGCAACCTTCCACTTTCCACTTGAAACATTTGCCCCTATCCCAAACTGTTGGAAAGTGAAAGCTTAAGTGTAACAAGACAAAGCAAGAGTTGCCAAAACATGCCAAGATTTATTAGTTATCGAGCAACGCTCATGCTGCGCTCTCAAACGACGCCGAGACCGAACGGCATGGTCACTCGAGCCACAGCGGTGAGGATTCGTTGGTTTCTCGTAAACATGATAATGCAGATAACCTTGACATCGAATTAATGCATTACCTAACACGTGGTTCGAGGTTTTCGACCTGATTGATCACAAGAGAGCAAGAAAAAATTCACCCTTATAATGTCACGAGCTTGCCAGGAGGTTCCCGAGCGGCATGTTTATTGATGGAAGTAGGGAATATCAGATAGACAGTGGTCAACGTGCTATCCCTAATGAGGATGTATAGAGGGAAGTTCTTGCCACGACGAGGAGGCTCGCTCGGAATCGCGAGTTATTCGGAGCACGTTAGTCTTTGAACTAATGCAGTTCCACCTATCACGACTGGCTAAAGGCTGCATTCTTAGCATGATTTTGTGCTCTCGGCTAAGTTTAGATGCAGTTATCTTATATTCCTCACTTATGAGTAAGGGCTTGTCATTGTAGCACGAGAAGGACGAATGACTTGTCGAAACGATAGCTGACTCTCCTCGTCAGGTTGGAGAGTTATTTCGTTAGCAGAGGTTGGCCAAAGGCCCTATGTACATTGCACGAATACTCATTAATAAGATATCGCTTTGTCAGCTATCACAGACGCCAAGAAATAATTTACCTGCGCTGCATGTGCGATTATTCAGCGAGTAATATGTGAACTAGAAATCAAAGTTAATCTGATTAACAGATTTTGCACCACGCGTACCTAATTTGTTTTTACCTGTCTTTGATCGTTCCCGGTGCACTGCACTCATGCCATCCAAATTCGGGCAGTGATGGCAGCCCCTAGCTCCAGACAGACTTTAGTAGTTCTGCTCTGCAAGGTATATGGTAAATCATACGACTGCAAAGAATACAAAAAGCAACTTCGGCTTTCTGGAAGCGCATCTGGAATTCGGTCCTGCAATTAAATTGGCACATTATATGCACCCCTTTCTGTAGAACAAGACCATGAAAGGGCTTGCTTGTCTTCAGAGCTGCCCTTCTGTCACCTGATGCCTGCGCTAGTTCTCACACTTGAGCTACACAAATAGCGTGTCACTGTTTCAGGCCATGGACGATGCATTTTACATATGTGACCTGAGGGACATAGAGTACAAGGCCAAGATGTGGGCCCAGGAGCTGCCCAGAGTTACTCCTTATTTTGGTGAGTTTGCAGGACTATATTTTGTTACATTTCGTTTTGGCTGAAAAGATGGTTCCACACTTTGCCTGTTCTTGCTGTAATTATTGTGTTTACTAGTTTTTAGTGCGATTATATAATATTTATAGGAGTGGGTATACTACTTAGACAGGGTGCCACTACGAGAGATTCAAGTCCTCCCCCAAGATTGTAGCTTTGGCGCTGCTTGAGGGAAACGGAAACAAAATGTCTTACATTCAATGTAAAGATTTCATAGGACAGTACTACTGGGGACACAGAGCATGGGGCATGCTATGCTACTGGCTATAATAGGGTCGGCGCTGTCGTGTAGTGCTTTTGTGGGCACCCGGGGCACCCAGTTATGGTAGACAGATTTTGGTTAATCAGTACTCCAGGAAGTGATGCAAGGTTGACATTAAAGTGCTACACAACCATCAACGTTCCAGCTGTGAAGGCCTGCACGGACGCCGTAGTTCTATGGACCCTCAACTCCTTAGGATTCAACTACGATTGCTCCAACAAGGTACCCAGAGTTTCAATCTGCAGCCTTCGTCTACATTGCTCATAAACCAGAAAAAAGAGTTAGGTCGTTGTTGTCAGTGACGTACCTACTGCATATAAGGACGTGTTGTGTAACAGGCAGAAATGAACATGGTATTTGACATGGGCGTTTCCCCGGATCGGATCGTTTACGCAAACACAGTCAAGTGTCGTTCCCACCTTCGTTTTGCTCTGGAACATGGCGTCGACTTGATAACCTTCGACTCGGAAGAGGAGCTGGAAAAGTTTAAGAACAAAGACGTCAGGTGAGGCTTATTAAACTTTGTCTCGTGTGTGTTTCATTGTTTCCACCCTCATCCATTATGTCACGTTAGCTGAATGTAACATTTCTCGCAGAAGGTTCAGTTGAGTCCGTTTATATCCGTTTATAACGTGGCTGGAAACGAATTTCGTTATACTGGAGTTCTGTGCTAGGGTTTGTGGTAAAACGTGCGTATCATGCGGGCAAAAAAAAAAAAAAAAAAGAGTACATGCAAAATGATTTTGTCTGTCACTCTCACATACTCACCCCTACCCGCTCTTGAAGTTGAAGTTGGAATAAAGAAAAAAATGGAGAGGTTGGTTTCCCCAGTGAGAAACCGGCTACTCCAGGGCGCTTAAAAAAAAAAAAAAAAA
>JARGYV010050195.1:0-12675 GCA_029532675.1 Ornithodoros moubata | reverse complement strand
AAAGATCCCCAGGTGGTCTAAATTATCCGCAGTCCTACCCTGTGGCGTCGCTCATGATCACAGTTGTCTCGCGACGTAAACCCACCAATTATAATTATCATAAAGATCACGTGAAAGAGTTCTGGTTTCGATTCTGTGATGAATGCGGCAGTAGACTTTCCCCCTTTTGCCTTGTGTCGGAAGCCTGCACGGAAGCCGCGCTAGGTAGCGGACGCCGGCCTTGGATTTGATGTGGGTATCGGCGGAAACTTTTGTAGATACATGATATAAAAAGAAAAAAAAATCTAATATGTGCGCGTCAAACAGGTCAGCAATCACACGTATAGTTGTTACCGGAGACCTGAATAAAAATAAATAGGGGTCTGAAGGTATTATTCTTGGTGCGCAGGGGAATACTTTTTGAAGTCGGGGGTGCTCAGCTTATTTTGTTTTCATGTCACATCAAAACAGTTTTTTCAGCAATGACTGCAAATATGTGCCAGTTACTTCCATCATATTCTACCCCAGTCTATCATACTGAACGCGATATACATTTCGGAATCAAGGTCCATCTATCCACTCCTTATTATAATTATATTCCACCCTTTATTGAGTAACGGTGTTCATTGCGCTCATATTTTGAGCTTGCAACAGATATTAAGTTTCATGAGAAGTGCTGCCAAAGAAAGAGGACACATAATGTGGTGCTAAGTCTTAGTTGCGCTAATAGCACCTTCTTCGCCGTCATAGGAATTTCTCACTAGAATTCACCACTGCTTATTCTTACATTAGGTTGGGCTCCATAATTATCGCGGCTCTTCTGCTCTGCTTAAAGCCATGATGACTGCAAATGTGAAATGATAGCGCGTTTATCTATGTATCAGCTTCCCACGCTCACCAGTCCAGAACTTCTGATTCTTACATTGCATCCTCTTCGGTAACGCCAAGAGTTTTGCTCCGCCAGGTTATTACTTCGAAAACGATTCTGCGGGTTTGATGGAACCGTTTCTTTTTCGCGTACGTCGGGACCTTTTCGCACTTTCTAGGGTGAAAGCTGTTGGTTCTTTGCGTTTGCCTGACGTTTTCTTTGCATAGCTATGATCAATGTGGAAATTTGACAATTTTCGGCGTAATAAATGTGGAAATCTCCTTGTTCAGCGTTGAAGCTAAAAAGAATAAGAAAGACTCCGTGCACCGGGTAAATTACGTTCATGTGTTGTATTTACTAGCAGTAGGACATAGGTGTGCGACCCGTCTGCCATTGGCTGTAGGTCCCGATTGCTTTCTTTTTTCGACATCTGTCCCATAGGAAGATGTCTGAGGACTACAGTACGCACAGGTGTTTTGTTAAACTTAGCAAAATGTATTCACTTTATTATTGTTGGTTGTGTTTCAGCACAAGGACCACTTAGGGAGTCGCTTCATTCCTCTGTATGGCCGGGGCAAAGTCAATGCCAGCGGCCAGTTCCATAGTTGACTTTATTAAATCGGTCAAAAACACATTAAACTTATATAAATATATGTCTCAAACTGCGTCTATCAATTACCCTAATGCTATGTATGACTAATGACTAATGTTCGTAAAAACTGAGTAATTTATTGCCCACCTCCGTATCTCTTGTATTGTCATACTGCAATTTCGATTCGATGATTCAATCAAGCGGTGGCGAATCGTGACAACAGACAGGTGTCACGAAGGAAAAGAATGCAACTGCGAGAAAAGACCTGTTAACGAATGAACATTCCTCTCAGTGCTTCTGCCCTGCATAGACTCGGGAAGGTTGACTCGCCACACTAGAACCAGCGCAATGCAGTCGTCCAGCATTTGATTGAATACTGTCCAAAGTATAATTCCCATCGGCGAGTGCTCAAGACCTGGCCAGTTCGTCTGTACAGCGGACCCTTCAACAAAGTAAATGTATTGGGGTGTTGTCCAGCGCACCCTGACGTGCCAGTAATTCGTGCATTCATCGAATTCCTCAAGGCTTCGAAGCTTATCGACACCTTGCGATTTTATAGTCATTTACTTATTAGATGGGTCTGAAAGCATCGAACCCTAGCGATGCCTGTGATTGCGACGAATATTTCTATCTTATCTTTAGTATTTTACTTTTTTATTTATTTTCTATGCTTCAGCATTACCCGGGGCCTCAACATCATTAAAGTAGCCGGTCCCGACTATGTAAGGACTACCAGCTCCATATATATAATTTACAAAAGCAGAAAGCGACCTTCTAACGCAAGGCCAAATGTGCCTTTCCTTTAAACTACGACTTCGGAATGCCTACATGCCGTTATGACCTCTCCGTCTGGCGCGAAATGACTTTTTCTTCCTTTCTTTAGATATAAGTCGCTTTAGCATTTCATCGCAAGCTGCCTCAGCCTTAGACTTCCAAGAATCCTATAATGACAGTTAAATTTTTAGAACTCAAGCTGTAGTGTATGTACGTTCTTAGGCCAAGCTTCGGCCAAAGGGGAAAAAGGCTCGTACTGTGCTTGCTGAATGTGATACATTTGAAATGCATCGTTAGGGACACTAAATGGTAAATCGTGAATAGTTGACGGATTCAGCCAAAGACAAGTTATTACAGAAATTATGCCCGTGAAGCGGCTTGAAATCCTTTCGAGTTAAATACCGCGTGTGGAATTTGTAAGTAGCGATTTTTTGTTTTTTTCGAATTATGACTTGCGCGAAGGCATTATGTACAGTGCTTCATCATCTGATAATGCTCACGTAATACATTCTGAAGTTGAAGTGTGAGCGGCGTAAATGGTGCGATCAAAAGCCATCTTTAAATCCCATGAAACTTTTTTCCTCTTTATGACGATACGTTGATATGTAGACCCTTAAGCATTTCACAGTTGGGTTTTTTAGCACACTTCAGCATCTCCATTAGACCCTGCGTCACGTTGGCTGTGACATTTTTTCGACATGGACTAGCGCTCTTCGCGTGTGCAAGGGAATTGTGAGGTGCATTGCAACAAATGCAGGCTAGTATGAGTACAAATTTAAGGCGATGGTGGCTGCTTTGTAATTCCTGGCGACAGCTGTGCGAATTATGAAAACGGTATTTAATCTGTTTTATTTATCTTGCCGTTATTATAGTTTCACGAGTTAATGGGCATACCGTACTCTGTTTTGCTGAATTTCGAGCTGTTTCCATTTTGCTGCTGTAAGAAATGAACATCCTACTCAAAGTACGTAGATACAGGCATGCGGTGAGTGCACAGTGGTCACAATGTCGGAAGGCGTAATGCAATGAGATCATAGGCAAAACGTCAGTGTGTGGCTTGATCTTGATCTTGTGGCTGGACCCCATAATTTAACAGCCTGGGTGTAGAAACGAGACAGACACACAGCTGTCGAAAGCATGCAGTTTTTTAACTCACTGTCGTGCATCTGTGACATTTTATCAATCATTTGCTCTTGGAAGTATGATGATTCTTCCAAAGGCGTCACATGATAGATTTTACAAATGTGCACCAGAGTAATTATTGAATAATTTATTTTGCCCTTGTGGATATAGGCGCTGGCATCATTCTGCAAACGCTGTCGAATTAGCTGTCTGAGTACATGTGCAGTGGAGTGCACTGAATAATGTGAACATATTAGACGAACCTTTGACAGTCAATAGCAGCCGTTTTTTTTTTTTTTGTATTGTTCTGTTTTTATAGACATGTATCGGTCAGACGCTGAACTGCTGCACACATGTTCAGTGGCTCATATAAAATATTTCGTATCCCAGCCTTCGAGGACGCTCGTTAGTAACAGTTAGTTTTAGGAGCTTAACCACTCAGGAGGCACATTGTTTCGCAGCCGCCACTTCGATAAATACAAGCCAAGTTATCCCCTGCTAACCACTCTTGCCACATAACGAAAACATGTCTCACATCATCACCGGATTACACTGCGATACGGCTAAAAAGCTTTATTGTATTCCAATTTAGGGCATTGTTTAAACGGTTTTTAGCGACATAAAGCCAAAACTAAAACCAGATGGTCGAACTCGTCCCAGGGCGCACGTAATCCCCCCTCCTACGTTAGCTGTTATCCTTCCCGTTTTTAGCGAGGTGGTCTGCGGCAAGTAGCATCGACACAACAATCATCGCTGTACCTGTTGACGCTCTGCAGTTTGAGAAGAAATGTTTATTTTTTCATCACCGCCCTGCTAGACATCAGAAGACTCGCGTTATACGAAGAGTTTAGGATTATGACGCTGTCAAAAAAAAAAAAAAAACAAAAAAAAAACGTATAAGTATATGACAGCTCACTTTCACTTTCACAGAATTTTCTTTACACGCGTGAAAGCGTTGTTCCCAGCCGGGGGCGAAATTGCGGCGCGCACCGACGAATTGCGAAAGAAGAATGGCCCTGCAAGGAGCTTGTCGCGAAAACTAGAAAATAGTCATAAGAGCAGCGTCTGGCCAGGAAGCGTATTGTGATAGCGATTTCTTTGTATTAACTTGGAACGCACAGCGGGGCCGGGGCGGGCCTATTCCTGGAAACTCATCCTGCAAAAAGATTAATATATCCGTAGAATGCCTCAGGGAAGGGTTTGTTTCATGTGGAATAAACCGAGAACGCCAGTTGACGGGCGGACAAACGTGCGTTGAGATGCATGGGCAACTTCTGACGCATGTGCAGTTGGTCATCTGGTCAATTTATAGGGAGTGTAGTTGTCATCAATTCAAGTTATCTTTTCGTTTCAACTGTAAGCGAGTAGTACGTAAGCAAATAATCTGTCAGCTATTGTATCCGCTCAACATGGCAAAGACTCGGTCATGCTGTGCAAAATCCAGTAAAGAAACGACCCAAACAGCCTTCGATGGAAAAGCCGACTCCCGTCATCTGTTCCAGCACTGCAACCAAGCAAGAGCGTTGGCGAACGGTGCATAATAGTAGCGAGGGAAATACGAGACGGGTCCTGTGCTTGTCCATTTTGTTCCCTGGCTCGGGTTTTCTTCGTTGGTGTTTGCATTGCACGATATATGCCGCTCAAAAGACCACACACAAGTGGGACCCAGTAGTCGTGAGCCACACCGAGCTCTTCTGGACACCTTACTTTTAAATGAATTTGTCGGCATGCATTGAGGTGGTGTTGCACTGCCTTTCCACTAAGTTCTTATAATACGCATTGTCTTGCTATTCTTTTTGGAAGTTATTATGCTTCCTTTTCCCCCCTCTCTCTCTTCTAAAGAAAGCAGTCACAAGAATAGAAGAATCACATTGGCATTAAAATACATCATTGTCAGAGTCACCTCTTGGTCCACCCGGCACAGTACAATTCAATGTCATTAGTGAATCTCTGAGAACGTTGTGCGTGAGAATTTGTCGTGTATATCGAATTATACCTGGGTTTACATTGGTGTGTACATATTTTAACGTATACACTTGCTCCACTTATAACACTGTTTCGACATATTTATTTTCTCTTGAATTTTCTTGATTCGGTTCTAGTAAAAATATCGACGGCAAAATGAAGGTGGAAGTATATTTGCTCAGCGGAAGAGGTAGCCCGTTTCTGTTGTTTTGTTCATTGCGCTCTCTCGGAGTGTTCAGTGAAATCGGACCTTATCTCCTGATGATAATAAAAATAATTATTATTAGAATATTCATATTCCACTTATCCCTATGTGCATGATTCATTGCGCAGAGCTCGTGCATTTTAATCAAAACGGAGCTCGACCATGCTTCAGTGTAACAAATGAATGGAATTTCATTCCGCTGATGTCTGCGTTGTTCGATTCCCGTTGTAACGAACCTGCATGCTTCATTCAGGAAGAACGCAATTCATTTTTTTTACCTCTAAAATGTTGTATGTTCAGGAAAGGTAACGGCGTAGTCGCTTTTCTGAGAGGCCCATCCTCCGGAGAGGCTTCCAAATTCAGATGAGGTCACCGGGCCTGAACGGAAGGGTGCGGTTTTCGGCATCGTGGCTATATTTCAATCAAATGGGTATATTTATTCCTTCAATGTTCACGTAGAAAATCTTCAAGAAAAATCTGTGGTCTGGAGACCTTACTTACTTGCAGATACAAAAGAAATCAAGTTACCATGAGTATACAAAACACTTGCCCTCATGTTGGTGTGAAAGAGATTAATTATGGCAATGTGCGATTTTGTTTATTGCACAATCAGTATGAGAGAAATTATCGAGCCGCGAAATGCACCTCGTCGGAAATGATCAAAGCATATTATAAAGTCATGATGTCTATTAGTAGGACATATTGTGTAAGAATAAGGATGAAGTTTCGAATAAAAGACAATCTCAACTCAGAGGCCAAGGGCTAATCCTTTTCACCTGCTGTTTTTCATTTTTCTTTCTTTTGCAACTCGTTCTTACCATACAGAATTACAAAGGCCCTGATGAAGTGGCGAACGTCAGGCTCCATTAGACTACTGTGTAGTACACGCTAATGCTCGTAATGACTGAGTAATTTATTGTTCACCTCCGTATCTCTTGTATTGTCATACTGCAATTTCGATTCGATGATTTAATCAAGCGGCGGCGAACCGTAACATGTCTCACGAAGGAAAAAAATGCAACTGCGAGAAATGACTTGTTAGTTTTGAGCACTGAAGAGCTCCTGACCGCAGCGATCTCAGCATTTAAAAGAGGAAACGCAATGCAGCCCTCACACGATTTTCGGGCTCCGGTGAAGAGACAACAAATGATTGCGACACAAAATTGTTGTCTTCTCCGTAACTAAAACGTTTTTAATTTGTTCAGCAAGTGCGAATAAAGTGATCGGTGCTTGCCTCTTTTTCTTTTTTTAGGTATCCGAACTGAGCTAGAACGATTCAACCATCTGTAATTCGACGAAACAATCTGTCGAAGTTCGGAGTCGAGAAACAGCCGGTGGGATCTGCCGCCATTCTAACCAGGCTTGACAGCGCGAGACCCACTGTTTGGTGGACGGGGCGCTCTTTGAAATTTAACTTTACAAAAAACAAACAGATTAATGCGGTACCACTTTTTATTTCAAGTTTAGCATGTGGAAACTTTGATTTACTTGTGCTACTTTTCATCGCAAAGTAAAGTAGGTACGTAACGTAACGCGTCTCATCGTGAAAACAAGAAGCATGATACGAGAGAAGTCCAGTCCAGCTGGGCAAAGGAATCAACCGCGTCACAATGTCGCTGCTGTCTGATTAAGTGGAGTATCCTATGTAAAATATTAACATTTTTAAGTAATTTGTTAGCTTTAATCGGCGAAAATTGGAAAGTCCTGGTACGTCATATTTTTCTACCCTCACCTCTCACTACCATATTTATTCGACCCCCCTCACGCTGACGTACAAGCAGCGCTGGTGTCACCTGCACTGGGTTTTCGTATCATGAGGTATTCACTCTATTCTATGCCTAAAGGCGACGCAACAGCGCTAGTCCTCCGCAAGGGTCTAAACCTAGTGATTCAAAATGTCTAATATACTTTCCACCAGGTCTGATATCCATTCTAGAACGGACAACGTCACGCTTAAAGGCGGCTCAAAGCCCTCCGTCTCTAGATGGCTAGTAGACTATCTATCGGCGTTATACCCAAATTTAACAGGATTGAGGTTACACGTGAGCCACCAATTAGACATGCGTTAGCCCTAACCCCTAAAATTAGCCCTCAATGATCACTTCTCTATATCTTTCCCCCGTAAGTCCTATTCCGCTCTTGGACTTAATCTGAACCCCCTGAATACCCATGCAGAAATTACTTGAAAAGACGTGATTTTGCGTTCAAAACTTCTATCGTACTAACGTCTATACCGTAAGAGAACTGTAAGAGAAGAGTAAGTAAAAGAGATGTATGAAGGACCTCAGGCGGTCGCCAGCATGAGGCCATGGGTACTCCCGCACTGCGCAGCCTTGGGAGGGATTGAGATTGGTCTTCTGCTACGGTTACATTCGCTTGTAGAAGGAAGATCCAACGAGAAAAAAGCTCCATTGATATCACGTGATCAAGGGAAAGAATATTCAACTGGAAGAAGATCCATACGGCAAAAACATCCATAAGGTAAGGGAATGCAATATCTTGCAGTCGTCCAAAAAAACATTCTGACAGTCACGTATCATTCTATGATCAATCTTGCGAGCCCACGTACAGTGATGTCCATTCGTGACAAAGGTTAGGTTATCGGCATTGGTGAGATATTGCTATCGTCGATGATATGCCTATTCGTGACATAGGTTAGGTTATCGGCATTGGTGAGATATTGCTATCGTCGATGATATGCCTATTCGTGACATAGGTTAGGTTAGTGGAATTGAGGGCATAGTGCTCACATCGAGGATGGGTCCAGGTTCAATTATGTGTGTTCGTGACAAAGGTAAGATTATTAGCATTCGAGACTTCTTGCTCACGTCGACGACCCCTTCCACCTCTGGGACCCGTTTATCCGCCTTTTTACTTAGGTAGCCCTTTTTTTCTGAGAAAGTAATCTATCGAATTTTTATTCGCAAAAGTAACCAGTACGACTTTGCTGGTTTTAAACCGTCCCAATGTCGGGGAACATCCATGCGGTAAAAACATCCAGAGGGCAAGAACCACCACCAATGGATGTTTTTTCTCGTTTGATCTTCTTTCCCTTTGGATGTTTTTCCCTAAAATCGGTTACATTTGCTCCTCCCGTGCTGGCGGTTGACATATCTCGTTGTTAAAGCTCTTACTAATGCCACACCATGTAAAGCTTTGAAATCTTCAAAAGTTCCCTCGCTTTGAAGGCACCACGTCGGCGTTGGTAGACTGCGCCATCTTATGAGTGGGCGGTGAATCGACGACCATTTGAAGTGAGGCGGGGTATAAACATTGAGAATTGGACGGATTTATCTGCAATTCCATTTCATACTCCCCTCCATCGCACGTAGAACACTTAGGAAGAACACAACAAAATCCACAACGGACTGCTCCATTTAAATGGCGATATTCTTTCCTCCACCGGTTGTGAAGTAATGCGTGCGTATTGTCATCAGGTTGGGGTGCTCGGTATAGCGATAAAAAAGCATGCGTGGAAACAGCACGTGTCGAAACAGTGGGGTCAGAACACCACTCTGTGGAAGATGGTTAGTATGAAAATCTCACCGCACAGTGTAATAAAACAAATATAAAATAATAAGAAACATAAAAATCTACGGGACCCTGATAAATGAGATAGAGTTACACTTGTGCAGTATTTCTAGAGTACAAGACAACTTGCTCATGCCTGAACAAATTCATTGTCATGAACATGTATGAATGTGTATGAAGGACGATTACAAATCATGCCTATCACGTTCCATCAGTATGCAACCAGTCTCCAGTATACACAGTTTAATGTGGTCAAATGGATGACCGGGTGTCAAAATGTTCCAAGACTGTCATGGAGGGTTTGTTTGGTGTGATTTGCCTGTGTCCCGATATGCGATTATTAATTTGTTGCACTCTTTTTCCTATGTACGGCATTGAACAGGCTCCATATTCGACGTAGCATGTGAATGTGTTCAACTGAGTGTGAGTAGTTGCTAGCGGTACTTTTTTGACGCGCAGCGTGATGTACCTGGCTGTAAGTCCTGCTGCTGGGGGGTTCCGGTGTTTTGGATGGGTTCTTGACTTTAGTGCTAACTAAAATATCCTTGAGGTTTTCTAGTGTGTTTGTCGTTTTAATACCGTGTTACGGTCGAGGAAGTATTTTCATTCAAACAAAGCTCACAGAACAGTACTTAAATTCCTTCTGTTCCCAGTAGTCCAAGCCTATATGAAGCGAATTTTTGGAGAAGTATATGTGGTGTACACCTAGAGTGAGAGAACTGACTCATCAGGGGCCTCATGAGGCACCCTTCACCTCATGCTAATGAAGTGAGGGTGAGTGAGGTCAAACAACGTGCAATGAGCGATATCAGTGCACCCATGAGAGGCGGAGCCTCATGGGTTCAACTGTTAGTCTACTCAAGACGCCTCATCCCTCTGAAAGCCGATTATGAAAGCACTCATTCCTGAGGCCACTCACTACTTAGGCCGTCCTCCTCATTATGGGACAGTGAGAGCACGCATTTATTAGGTCACCAACTCGTGATGGTGAGTGAGGGCATTTATTTGTGAGGCCACTCACTCGAGAGGACTCCATGAGAATAATTGTGAACTGTGACAATTGTGAGACCTTCCTTCTAATATGGGCGACTCACCCACTCACCTATGCAGAGTTGCTTATACTCAAGCACGAAAACATGCTATTAATAAAGCGAATGTTGTGAATATTCACTTCGCTTGGGGTTTGAGGCCTGCTTCTCACTCAACCTGCCCAATCTTTACGGGATGAAAACTGGAAGTGAGTGAATATGAGATAAGGAAGCGCTGGTTTTACAATACACGTTCCGTACGCAATTTCCCGTTTGGCTAAAGCTCACTGTCGGCTACAGTCTTACAGTATTACGTTGGAACCATACCAACACTTAGTGCGGAAGAGGGCGACCACGAAAAGCTCAGCGGGTTCTTAGGTAACGTAAATGCATGATGCCAAATATCGGGTATGAAGATTAACCTAGCGAAAACAATGTTTATGACTTAAGACATCAGAAGAATGTAGTCCTGCTCATATGTCATCCGTGGAACAAACTTCAGAGTAACGTCTTACGAATATCTAGGCGTGGTCAGTTTGAGTATCTTCCGCTGGAATAAACATATAAAGTATAGCATCCTGAGCACGACAAAAGCTATGGTCCTCACGCAATATGTTATTGTATGCGCCCTGTGCAGCTAAAATTCCAGCATATAAGGCCATGGTACGACCAGTTCTTGAGTATGCGCATGCTATGCGGGACCTCAACATTGAACATGTATTGTTGTGATTTGCCACTTGGATTTGAGATTCAGCACTTGGGCTGATCTCAACAAACGGTATCATCTGGCATGGCAAGGGATGCATCGCTTTCCCGAGCCATGGAGTGCACGGAGCCGGACCTCCAGCCTGAGGAGGCTCTATTGTACTGAGCAGCGTCGCCTCGGCACGAAGACGGTGATGCGCCCTGCAAGGTCGTCTTCCCGCAAGATCTGCTGCCATGGCCGCCAGAAACAGAAGGGAGTTGGTGAAGCTGCTAGCCGCAACACTGGACGAGGATCAAGAACACTGGGCCAAGGTCTCCGTGAGCAGCGAGACAAGGGAGCCTGAACGTGGTGTCGTGAGAATCGTCACGTAGACGATTTCTGGAACATTCTCGAATGTGAACCTCCTTCCCCTCTGGCCTGTATTTAACGAGCCCCCCGCTCTGTATCTGTCTTTTCCCACCTGTACATATGTATTAAAGCTGTTAGACTGTTTCCAGTTTTTCGGCCCCGCTACCTTGTGGTCTACTGGGGACGTAGTCGCAACAGTATTATAAAAAATCGAACTGTGCTTTTACAAGCCGCTGTGGTTACACTTTCCACGAGAATAATTATATCGAGGAAAAGGTTATTTTAACTGCACCACAATCAATTTTGTGTCAGCAACAGTAGTTACATACTACAATGCAATTTTGGTTCACCGCGTCTACATCATGACAAGATCAAGGTGGGTGCTAGAACATAAGCTAACGCGAAATGCTTTAGACCGTACATTAACATGTTAAATATTTGTTTGTTCCTCGAAGAATACAAGACTGATATATCTATCCGTAGGACACAGTCCACTATGAGAGCGTCCAGGCATTTCCACGCAGTCTAAAAACATTATTTCAGCGTTGTGATATAGAATGAGTGCATTCGAGCTGTTTGTAGTTTTTTTTTTCTTGTTTTCTTTGTTGGTGCAGGAGTACATAGTACCGTTAACTGTTTTAGCAATTGATGATTTTATTGTTGCATCAAGCATATTTGACATCTGCCATGATTCTATCAGTGTGATTAATAGTATTTTGTTCTTATCCTGAAGGACTGGCGGGACCTTTAAAGAAATAAAGAAACATCTGCTACCAAAGACAGGTACAACGATCAACGTAAGTGTCTTCATGACAGCCGCGAAGAATACATGTGCATGGTCCCCTTACGATGTAACAACTTGGTACACCAAAAAGGCGTGACGCCCCTATGCTAAGAATATCTGGGATCGTGTATGTTTTCTCTTCTTCGGGAGGATAGCATGAGCTCTTGAGGGTGAAGTGAAGGGACCGGATGCCCCCAATTAATCCATCCAAACGGCCTTCTGCGCCTCGCCGATGTTGTGTACGATCCGAGAGCGTTGTGCTGTACGCACACGGAAGAAACGGGCCTGCTCAGCACAAGATCTAGATCGAGTAAGTGACACTTATCATAATATAGTGCGAGGTTGGAAATACGTCTGCATGCGAGTTGTGGTTGCCAGCATATACTGCTTTCAATGCCCACTAATTCGCTCTCTCGTGGCACGTAGAAGCAATTTCTTTCATGAACATCGGTCTACTTTGACCGTTATTTTTCACACTGTTCAATATACCGTCATTTCGTTTGTACGCGTTTTCCTTCGAATACAATGACGTCCGTCTTCGTGCTACCATATGCTCAATAAGCTTTGTTTTCACGCACTCCGAGTAAAGTGATGATATCTCTTTTGTTTTCGAGAAGAAGGGACTCTGCATGTGTGTCTCCCTCTGCCTCTAACGTATCATTTTGGTGGAGGTGCCGGCTTGGTTCCCCTTCGTGTCAATATTTCCCTAGCAGCACAATGTGCTGAGAGTCGGGTGCACGGGGGTAGGCGGTTTGGTCAAGATTGATTTTTTA
>JARGYV010050160.1:0-10287 GCA_029532675.1 Ornithodoros moubata | reverse complement strand
GACGACGACGACTAAATGATGATGATGATGATAGTGGGAAAATTACCCGCTCCATCTTAAAAGAGTATTTGCGGCAGCAGCACACTACCCAAGCAGCACAATGTACTGAAACCCGGGTTGCAATCATGGTGGACGGATGAACCAAGGTTACTTTTGTAGGGCGTGGCATGTCAGAAAGACAGCGAAAACAGATAAGACACCTGACGACCACCCCTAATGCACTCTGCTTTCAGTATATACTGTACTGCTAGGGTAGTGATTATTGCTATCGTTATCTCTTTAGTCTTCTGGATGGCGTCAGCCACACCTGTCCCTGTTTGTGACCCCTGCAAACGTACATCTGTCTGTCTGTGTGTACATGTGAGCGTTTATTATTTGCAGAAGGAGCGCCCGAAGTGGAATGACTAACTTCATTGAAGGCCCCTGAAATGATCTGGATGGTCAATGATCATTCGGTTCTTCAAGGCACTTATTCACGTTCCCAGGATCTACTGAGCATTTCACTTAGCACGAATAGCGCTGAAAAAAATATTGGCTACCTCCCAGGGAGGTGTTTACCTGGCCTGCCTGAACGATGTTAACGGTCATGTATCGGTGGCTTTATCATGATTCATATCCCAAGTCACGTGGAGTCACACTGCCCACAGGGTTCTTTAACGTGCAACAACGTCGACATACATTTTTGCGGGGGAGAAGGAGCATAAAAGCACAGCTTACGACTTCAGTACAACCTAATCACGTCTCTCTTAAAAGCCAACAGCCCAGTGATATGACGAACTCAACAACCCTAACCGCGAGAAGCCCAATCCCAATCAACGACTACGTAAATGCGACATTATGCATTAGCGTCCCAAATACTGATATCAAGATGGGAAGGCACTGCGAGTGTTGCCTAAAATGTCCAAGCGCATCCGAAAAAGCGTCACGTCCCCTACTATCTGCACTTGACCCAGACTTACTTGCTTCATCGCTTAATCCTCTTCATTTATTGTATCGCGATGCATGACGCCAAGAATAAGCAGCGGATTTATCACAGGGAAGAACAAAAGATAGGCTGCTGAGAGATGCTCTTCCTCTTAACTCACTGGACTCCAAATGACTTTTCTGAGTTGGAATCCTGTGTCGCAATCGATATAGCTCAACTATTTATTGAATCTACCATCCTTACATGCACCGCGTTTGTATGGCAAGAATTTTCGATCTTGCTGGTTGTTGCGCGGCGACAAATATGTAGGATTGTTTTTCAAAGCCGTAGACGACCTAGCTTTTCACTTACGTTAGGTTAGGTAAAACGTTAGGACTTTCTAGAATAGGACATGACTCTGCAGAACCATTTTACGGAAAATAAAATTAAACGTCGTTCGATACTGTTTAAAGTGCTGAAAAAGCAGAGGAAAAAGCTAACATCACGTTCCCTAAAATTCGTGCCTGATTTGCATTGGGTAGTATCAAGGCAATAGTGGAATGCATTACACGACGGTACTATCCTTTCGCAACTACATGTCTACGTACCTGTGAATCCCTCTTTTTGCTTTTCGCCCCCTCACTTCCTCATCTATCGATTTTGGCCGCCCCGTTTCCTTGACCTTCCTCATTGTCGTATGGGAAGACTAGGCTACACTTCGCCAGTTGACGGCCAGAGAAACCAGCAGTAAAGAGCTTTCTCATTCTTACATTGAGGGAAGTAGAAATTGTTGCTCACCGGTGTTCTTTGCAGGGTTCCTCCGCTGCGGGTTTCAGGTCCGCCACAGCGTGGGTATCAGGCAGCTGCACTCAGATCTTCCTTCGCACGAAGGGAATGCGCATGCGTGGGCGCTACTTTTTCCGCGGTGAAGCCGCGCGGCGGTCGAAGCGGGAGCGCGTTGCGTGGTTTCCTAGCGTGGGTGCGTACGTGCATTCCGGTGCTTGGAGTATGTGTCGGCGTTTGAAAGCGAAATACAGAGCATGTAAACATGCTGAAAGAGCACGAGGAAGGGCGTGATTATATGTAACGTCCATTGGGTCCTCTCTTTCGCCACCTATAGCTTATTCCCTGAGTACGTTCTGAATAGATAGTGAGGCAGCTACCGTAACTATGGAAATATGAGGATAAATGAGCGTGACACAAAGGAAGATAGAAGACATTGGCTTCCTAATTCTATCCTTTTCTCTTCTCTTTCTTTTTTTTTTTTTTTTTTTTGTATGCTGTGTGGCAGAACAATACAACTTGAGCCTGAGACAGAACAGGAAGCGTCGTACTTATCAAAACTGATAGACTAATCGGAACGACGACTGATATGTTTGGCACGGCTTGGCCGTGCTCAAAACTGAGTTACGCCTGGACACAAATTAATCGGCTTGTGAGCTAAATCTAGTTTACCTTCTGTATTCAGTAACTGGCAGCTTTTATTTCAGACATTTCAACGCTAGCTGAATACAACTGAGAGCAGTCTCTGGCAGGATAACAGCTATCGCTCACTGAAGCGCGAATGTATAAGGAAATGCATAAAAAGGGAAAAGCTCGCGTCCTGCATCCAGCGGTCATCAGTTGAATGGTAGGCAAGTGAATACGAGTACTCTAGCATGTCACCAACCATTCCACAGAAAGGGGAGAACATGGCCCGCTGCTGCAAGTCTATCGGCCGTTTAAGAGGGTAAGCGAAGAACCGTCATTTGCGTCTTTGGACGCTACCAGCGTGTCTGTAACTCTTAACTTACAGTCTCTCAGACCTTGATGAAGGGACAATGTTTACGTATTCTGAACACGATCAGGTTGCGACAGCGTCCATGTTTCATCGCCTTGAGAGCTCAGGTATTTACACAGACGCACGACGCAGGCTTGGGAGAACCCGGTAATTATTGCCTTCGATTCATTTCAGCAGATCAATAGACGGCATGAGTTTGCGCATAAAGATCTGCGCACTGCCAGTCATAAAAACTCACTACTGAAATGTATTGGATACTTGTTTTGATTAGTTAGTATAATTAATAATGAAATTAGCTTACCATTTTTTTTCATGTAAAGGGTCAATTATGGAGTCTCATATGTGCTACAAAGAGGCTCACTTGAGGGAAGCTGGCACGGGATAAGACACGATCGTCAGGCCTCCATAGGTAAACGCTATCGAGGTCACACTCCATCGAAATGTTGTTCCAGCTATTGAGGACATCGTCTTCGGTTCAGGGCGTAGCAACCATTTCCCCTTCACGTTGGCACTGACTTACCCCCTCACACCATGTACACGAATATGCACTGTTGTATGCCGCCCCAGTCAGAACACCCGCAGCTGAGCGACACCCACAAGCAATTTGTAGTCCACTAGCTTTCTCAGCAGGAGCCCCAAACCGGTCCTGAAACTGCTGCGGCTCTGCCCAGCGAGGCAACGAACACAATGTGATACCCGGAAGTGCCTATCGGCGGAGTTGCCTACAACCTACCGTCGCATATCTGCGGCAGTTAGACGGTACTCAAAAGCCACGTAACGAAAGCACTGGAAAGCTTCCTCATTGCTTAGTGCAAGCTCACGTCGTGCCTTGCCAAAGTGGTGGAGCGGATGATACACATGCGGCTGCCCTATCCCCTATAGGGAAAGGACACCTTGCCGCACTGCATGACCGGCTTTAGGAGACGTCGGTGCAGATAAAACCATGAGGTAAAGACGGCGGTACTGTTTTTCGATATAAAGACCGCGTTTGACTCACTGGTGTTCGCGGTCGCCTCGGGCGATATCACAGGTCTGGCTCCTGCTTCAAATCTCGGACTGATTTCTAATCGCATCGTACGCGTGCGCCGTAGGTCGCGATGAGCTCTCCACGAAAGCAGAGCGTCGGCCTCCCATAGGGAAGTGTTTCAAGCCACTCCCATTTAATTCGGTGCTGGCGAAACTTCCCGATGCTTCAGCAGCCGTCATTGCTACTGAACTATTCATCGGCTCAACTATTCATTAAGACACGACAAAAAAAGCAAAGGCTAGTCCAGTCCTCCCCCCAGTCACACTTAGCAGTGCACTACTGAAGAAGATAAAATTTTATTTTCTTGAAATTACAATCGCCAGAGTTCATAATTTGGACGACAAATGCGGACCCTCAGTGTGATGTTCCACATAGCCGTGGAACCCATATTTTCCAAGAAATTGACCGCATGACACCCTATGTGAGAGTATGCTCGGGGCTTCATGTATCTGCAGGCTTGAGTTTGCACGGATGTGGTCGTCCCAGGAGGGTACGTGAGAGTCGTGAAGTTCTGAGTGGGCAGGCTGCACCGGACTCTAATATAAATGTGTTCCGGGAACTACCCTCGCGTCTGGGAGACATTGGTTGTCAATCGGACATCGGGGGCAGGGAAACAACAGCTCTCATCCTTTCCCCATGGTTAAAATTTGAATCCCCAGCAGTTGTAACTGCAGGAGCACGAGAAAGGACGACCATGGGCGGAGGAACAGCTGACGAGCACAGCGGACACTGTGAGATGCATTTAGTATAACGCATGAGATGCATTTGTTGCCCTGTTAGGCCGACTAGTAAACATGTGCAACAGCGGCATTTTATGTTTATTCTTTCTTTTGCTCGCTCACTTCCTCTAAACGTGGGTCCACGCGTTGGTAGCGAGTCTTCACAGTAGGCTCTCCTGGACACAATACGTCAGAGACGTTCAATCTCGCCATCTTCAATCTCACAAGGCGTCTAAGTGGGTACAATTCCGGCTGGAGATTCAATTCAAAGGACTATCGCCAGCATCCAGAACGCCACCACAGTTGCTAAAATCCTATACGGCTGGAGTACCGAGAAACGAGGTTGATGACTATTTAACCAATCAAGCAATACGAAGGTCGCAACTCCGAAGTCTTCATCCCAGTCGCAGCGTGGCGAAGTTGGCCATCAAGTCTCACGTGTGACAATTCCTCCCGGATACGACTACAGCAAACGGGACAGGTCCTTCGCCCTGTGGAAGAGCAGCAGCACACCTCCTCCATCTCCGCACTTCTACTATCAGAATACGGGACAAGGAACGTGCATATAGACGATCGGATGATCCACACTGCCGCTTGTGTAGGGTCATTCCCCATCTTTTTCAACAGTGCCCCACTACAGCCAATGCCACACAGCCACGCTGTTGCACAACCTCAAGAATGCAAGCGCTCAAGACATCCCACTTCTCAACATTCGTCTTCACCTGCCTCCTCCTATCTGACCATTTGCCAGCTTATTTATCCGACAGCGCCACTACGTTGTCGTCAGACCATTTATTCGAGCTGTTTGGTTTTCTGAGGCCCACAGGCCTCGACAAGCGACTGCAGACTGTCACACCCCACAAACAATCACGCAGACCTCTCACGTGACACATCTCCGGCAACAAGGAAAAGAGCTCACCTCGTCCAGCCGCAGGATCGCCTCTCCTTCACTGTCAGAGCACGCCGACCATCAACGGGCATCAACGAACTTCATCGTTGGGCAACGCATCAACGGGCATCAACGCCAGCCTGACCTCTCACCCTCCTCAATTACCACTTCCTTTTTGCTCTCCTTCCTTTCTTTCTCGCGGGCGCAACTTGCCGTCCTTCAGACGTGTAGACTTTGGTAGGTTTCGGTTCACGCAAAGTCGTGATATACGCAATGCTAGTCAGTTAGGGACTGCACGCATGTCGTTGTCCTGACCACGGGTAGACCATCCTGCTTCGTAAACGCAGCCAGCAAAACGGAAATGAGATTGTGGCTCGTGCTACGGATTTCTGGCTACTGGTGGCTTGAGGGCGCGACTCACCTGTAGGTTTATCGTGAAAAAGTTTAGCAACATCATTAAAAGAGTCAATGGCTTAAAATATTAGTCAGAAACCGCAGCTCATCAAAATTATTTGACAAGATACAAATTTATTCAAATGACGTGCAAATCGGTACGGCAGTATTACGTCATGGCGTCAGGGGGACAAGTTTGTCAAAGTACCTGTGGTGCCACAGCCTTCTTCCACAGGAGGGCAAGGAGGAGCCGCTCAGCGCTTTACGTAGCTCTTTATTTAAAGAAAAAAACAACCGGGTCAATCATCGCGAGACTTTGCAGGAATGTTTTATATTTTACCCCCTTCAATACAAGTACAATTTGTTGTCCCAGGCCCCTTAATGCCTTCAAGACATGAGAATAACAATTCGTGGTTTTACGTCGCGATACAAATACGATTGTCAACGACGCCACAGTGATCTGTCTGTGGAACTATTTTTGCACACTTCAGGGTTCTTCAGCCTTCGATGAAGATCTGAAAGATTGGTCGTAATCTTATCAGACGAATTGACGCATTCTACGAGTGACTACTACCTCTACTCACATGAGAGTCGTCATAAGGTTTCTATATTTTATTACAAAATTAGTATGAAAACATTTGGTAGATCATGATATAAACCTTTCCAACAGGAATACCTATATAACGACTCACTCCTTTTTCGTTATTATTCTTGAAAGTGATGGCAGCAATATCTTACTTATATAAGAACTACCTTTACATAACATATGTACACCTGTACAACGATCGCTGTGTCATTAGACCTGTACACGTACATAATCCGGACGACAGTGAATCTCATATATACACATGATGAATGACGGTGCGCCCTTTTATCTGACATTGAAACAGTGTTAAGCTACTAACATTTAAACTAGAAACAAAATACTGGAGTCAGGATCAAGCTTGGGTTTGCTACACGTCAGAAACACTGCAGCTATCAAAGAAACCGCCAAAGTAATTCACCTTAATATAAGGTTACAATTGCGTCGCTCGTAGAGCCTACCTGTTATACTTTCGCGCATCTAGTGCTTACAAAGTATAACTTAGCTATACGAGCAACAGGTGTACGCTCCCGCTATAGTTCGTTCAAAGGAATCCGGAATAGAAAACAACAGAGGAGGAGGCCACGGGAAAATGTGGAAGTCCTTGATCTTCCTAGTTATCGGGAGATCGCTCGCCTCATTTAGCATCTCATGCAGAATGAATTCCACCAAACGCAATTTACGTGAGTATACAAACGTGCGTTGCACTACAGCCCATGCGCGTCAGCCACGAAGGCCGAGTTCATCCACGTCCAGTAACATCACAATGTGAACCCTCAATGTGCATGGCGTGATCATTCCGATGCTTCTAAAGGATGCGGCGAACCCAAAGTACCGAAAGATCGTCAGAATAGCCGAAACAGGGGTGTAGCGAGAGGTTTAGCGTCAAACAAACAATTGTGACAACGGCCCCTGTCCTCGAGCTCGCTGCCATTTTAACATTGATGCTAAGGTCCCCTCTCTGAAATTATCTTTTGAGAACTATACTTTGCTTTAACTTATGCGTCCATTCAATGCGTCCTGAATCGCGAGGTAGGGACCACGTGCTACTAAAGGTCTTGAAGGGCCTGCGCGTTGGGCGTTGCCTACCTGCTATGAAGCCGTGTTTACCCGAACACACAGAGCCGTTGTGACCGCTACACGCGCACATACAACGAGTGCAACAAACACGCTTCCGTATTTCGCATTATCAGGCTCTTGAGTGACCCACAAACGAGCAAACTGTCCAGGATGTCCGATAATAACTTACTCAACAAGCTTTCGCACAGGCAAGAAAAGAAAAATCCAGTCAGGCGCACGAGTCCAAATCAAGGGTGACTCATGTGAGCGACAGGTGTAACAAGCAATGATACCGCATACTTGACGCAAACCATGGATGCTCTACGAACACCGTGTCACACTGTAATTATTTTGTCTGGCAGTGTAGCGTGACATGTGTCTATACCAAAGATTGTCAGAAAGGTTGAAAACACGCACAGAAAGATTGGCAACATGGCCATTTGGGGAAAACTTACTTGCCGCATAGTCTATGCACACATCTTGTGACACCCCAAAGTATGAATACGTCGTATGTGTCTTAATAAGAGCAAATCAACTGTATAAATTGGGTCAAGTGCGAGACACCGAACAACACTTGCATGTTCTCGCAGAAGTGGGAAGATAATAAATAAAGAAATAAAATTAAAACGCGCAGTGTAACGGAAAAGTTGCACTGGGGGTATATGAAAGGAGAAGACTCGTAATAGAGGATCTGCAGAGCTCTGCCTGCTTAAGAGTAACGTAAAGAAGAGCATGGCTAACAGACATATCAGCGCCACGAAGCGGGTGCCGCAGGGGTCTAGATCGGTTACTTAATTGCCATCACGTGGTAGCTCCTCGTCATATTTCGCCTAATGCATTCGCATCTTGTCGTCATGCGCACCGCAAATGTGTGAAACAGGTATTCAGTCGATAGGAAGAGAAACTATCACAAGAGCCCATAACACGCGATATGCACGCGGCAACCATCGTGAGGTGGCGATCGTGCGTGAGCTACAGGTGTACAACCCAGGAACACTCGCTTCGTGGCCCTGATATGTCCGCTGGACACGCGCTAACGTGTTACTTTTAAGTGTACCGAGCTCGGTACTTTTCACTAACGCTTCCTACAAGCACAATAGAAGTAGATAGAACAGAAAATGATCTCGGTTTCAAACCACTAATTTTGCTGCTAGACCCATACTGCTTGACATTCCTTGAGGAGGTGGCATCGTATATGAGAAGAATATGCGATGGCAACAGTATAAGAACACTCTAGCGCAACATGTATGGGATGCACAAAGCGGGATACATTGCCACGAGTGAGCCACAGAGTGCTGAGGAAATTTGGAAAGTGGGGAGCTCGATTTTCTTTTTTCTAATACGAGGCATGCACATTGCTGAGAACAACGTACTAACGATGTAACTTAACAATGACATAAAGTTCTATAAGAGTTGATGTGGTCCTAGTAAGACACTGCAACATTGCCACCACCAGTTTAGTCAGGATATATCAATATACGATGGTGAGGAGGGTGTCTCTCAAACACGTGTCTAAGTACTCCTACCGCTTCATACACATCTATTCCAACTAAAGCCATGTAAGCTGTGCTATTGACGTTTGCCTCCCCGCTTCGCACACTCGTACAGCCACTGTGTGCCTTCGAGGTACCTATGTACAAAATTACCACATAGGCGGCTTTAAGTCAACTATTTCAGTTACACCTGGGTGATTGCACCGAAATTCCAACAACCGAGGAACCTTGGGTCTTCCGATTTTATTGAAAAAATATATATTTGGTAAGCGTCTGTGAATCAACAACCTACAGGCAACAGGCCTACTTTTACTTCCCTAGCTCAATCCATTTTCAAGGAAGGGGGCTTGAAAAAGCAAGGTTGTATCGTGGTCGTTCATACATCGCTACTTCGAAGGGTTCTCGAGCACCAGCGATGACCATCGTTCTGGTAAGCAACAGCCGAGCTTTTATTGTTTTATGCCGAACCACTGTTAAAAATTAAAGCCAAAGTCGCGATTGCACACAAAAAAGGCAGCATTTCGAGTAAACATTGTACACGCACCATTGCGCGCATGTGCCTTTGCATAATTCACAAATGCCCAAAAGACCCAAGGTTCCTTGGTTGTTCGCATTTCGTTGGAATCACCCTACTATCTGCATGCAGACTAGGTACGTTGCCATAGTAATGACGTACGAATATTTACATGAATGAAATATGCACACACAAGTACATATATATAATGCTGACCTACAATATAGCACAGTAATTGTCGAAAGTTCTAACAGTCTAAGCTAAAGACCTGCAGTGCTCGTTCAAAAATTTAGAACAAGTTTCCAAACTTTGTTCATGTACTGTTCTATAAGGAACCAGTAATTGTGTACGCGATATAACCACTTTAGACTCAATTCCATCGCTTCATGTTTGCCGTGCAAAGAGACATGCAACAAAACTCATGTTATTTTCAAAGAAACAAATACCAGCTGATCGAGACATAACTGCTTAAGCAATGCACCATTCAGAACGCAGGGCCACTTCGGTCTCAAAGACGTGTAAAATTCGCACTTGTACTCAGCGTACATGTACAGCGTCGATGATAGCGTTGGCGTAATATGTAACTAAATTAGGTACAGGAAGCTCTATTCTGCTTCACATGATATATGGCACCCTAGAGTTTGAGCAATATTAACCCCGTTCGCTACCTTCTCTGCTTCACCTACGGCTACACATGCAGTATGCCATACGATTAGTGTGTTACAAACAAGGGGGTGCACACTAATACGGTAGAGCTCCAATAAACTTTGGAAGGTCCAAACGTAAGAGATCCTCTAAGAAGTTCTGTGGTAGTTCACAGCATATGTGCGCAAGGTTTCAACATACATTTCAGATTCCTTCTTTAACGTTAGTTAAACGTATCTCAGGAGCGTAGGAGGATGGCAAGCGATACGATGTGGATTCAA